>JAAAWM010010799.1:0-51531 GCA_036873465.1 Thinopyrum obtusiflorum | reverse complement strand
AGTTCGTTGAGGTTCTTCTCACCTTGTATGCAAGACACAAGGCCTTTCTCAAGATGCTCCTTCAACTTTGCATTCTCCTTCACAAGATGCACATGCTCACAACACGGGTTAGTAGAATTTGCATTATCAATTAAAACCATATGAGGAAATATGGTTTTCTCCTTGGTTAGCTTCACTTGGAGTTGATCATGAGACTCTTTGAGGCCAGCATGAGCACCCTTCAAGGCCTTGTGAGCCTTGTCAAGTATATCAAACTCCTCCTTGAGTCTACCATGGTCAACCCCAAGTTTAGCCTTCTCGGAATTGAGCACACGAGATACAACAAGAGCATGATCAAGATCTTTCTTTAATTTAGCATGATCATCATTGTGTGACTCCTCAAGAGCCAAACAATGAGCACGCTCTTCCTCAAGCGCATTAGAGAGATCCGATATCTCATCGGCATAGTCACGACTATGCCCTTCCATCTTAGAGATAGTTTCTTTGTGAGCCTCGATCATGTCATTGGCTTCACCAAGTTGTTCCAATAGAGCAACAAAGTGCTTCTTGGATTTACCCTTGAGCTTACTCATAAAAGACTCAAATTCATTTTCCTCCTCCTTCGTCCCCTCACTTTCATCAATGCAATTTGTCAAGGAAGGATTAGTAATGATGGTAGTTTTGATGTTGGGGGTTACCTTGTTGGTGGCTTTAGCCATGAGGCACTTGGCGGTGATGTTCTCGTTGGGTGAATCGAAGAGGGACACCCGTGGAGTTGTTGCAATGGCAACGGAGGCCATGGCAACTGTCTCACCGTCTTCATCATCATCCTCATCCTCATCCTCATTGTACTCTTCTTGTGCCACCAACCCCTTGGGAGGAGTCTTCTTGGCGAAGTTGTTGTTGTTGGGGAAGGACTTGGCCTTGTCTTTTCGGATAAGCTTGCCACCATTGTCTTCCCTCTTCTCGTATGGGCACTCCGCAACAAAATGGCTCACATTGCCACAATTATAGCATGTCCTCATGCGTTGCTTGCCCTTGGCGCCACTTGAGTTGTTCTTGTTGAAGTTGGGCCTTGAATTCTTCTTGCTCCAAAATTGCAGTGAAGCGAGAGCCATGTGCTCATGATATGCGTACTTGGTATCTTCGGGGCAACACTCCTCTTCTTCCTCTTCACCCTCTTCTTCCATGCTAGCCTTGGCCTTCAAAGCAAGGTTGGGCTTCTTTGCTCGTTGAGAATGCAACACCGCATTGTCGGCGGTCTTGTCCAAGATCCTCATTGCAACAAACTTATCCAACACTTCACTTGAGGACAAGGAGTGAAAGTCCGGCCTTTGACGGATGACAGAGGACATGGCCTTATGGTAAGGCATCATGGCTTTGAGAAACTTGCACTTGATCCAATTGTCATCTGTATCCTTACTCCCATGATCTCGGAGTGAGACCGCGAGAGTGGTTAGTCTCCGGTAAAGCTCTCGAGGTTCTTCATCTTCAATCATTGCAAACTCATCGGCTTCATCTTGCACCACTTCAAAGTTTGAGCATTGAATGCTTGCGCTTCCCTTGTAAATGGAAACAACATGTTGCCATGCTTCCTTGGCCACGGTGAATGGTCGGAGGTGCGCAATATCTTCGGGTGGAATTGCTTCTTGGAGAATGAAGAGAGCGGACTCGTTGAATTGATGATCCGCGGCTTCTCTAGGAGTGAAGTTGCTTGGGTCGTGCGGGTAGAAACCTTGCTCAATAATTCTCCAAAGATTAGTAGAACTATGATTTAAATGACGCTTAAAGCGATAAACCCAAGAGACAAAATCCTCATTTTTCACAAGCTTAGGAGGAGGACCAACATGATTTATATGCGTGGAGGGAACCGGTCCTCCATAAACGAGTGGAGGTTCAACATGGGCAAAGATGCCGCTCCCACTTCTACCACTAGGCAAAGGAACTTGATCACTAGTAGCTTCCCCCTTTTTGGAGTTAGCATCCGTCACCTTGTTAGTGGGATCGACCACTTCCAACGGTGCGGTGGATAATTTAAGACCATCAAGAAACTTCTCAAGCATGCCTTTGACCTCGGCCGTCATGAAGGTTTTCAATGTGTCCAAGGCCACATTGAACTCCTCAGGAGAGACCGAGGAACCCCCATCGGCCGCGGACAAGATGGGACTAGCACCGGAGTGCTCCTCCCCACCGTCTACGGTGTCAACCATACTCTTCGAACGGCAAAGTCCTTAATAAAGAGATGAGGCTCTGATACCAATTGTAAGGATCGATATGGTTGACTAGAGGGGGGGGGGTGAATAGGCAACTAACAATTTTTAGCTTTTCTTTACCAAATTGAACTCAGCATCAAAATAGGTTGTCTAGATATGCAACTATGTGAGCAACCTATATAATGCAACAACAACAAGCACACAAGCAAGCAAGGGATACAACACAATATAAGCTTGCACAAGTAAAGGTAAGAGATAACCAAAAGTGGAGCCGGTGGAGAAGAGGATGTGTTACCGAAGTTCCTTCCCTTTGAGAGGAAGTACATCTCCGTTGGAGCGGTGTGGAGGCACAATGCTCCCCAAGAAGTCATTAGGGCCACCGTATTCTCCTCACGCCCTCACACAATGCGAGATGCCGTGATTCCACTATTGGTGCCCTTGAAGGCGGCGACCAAACCTTTACAAACAAGGTTGGGGCTAGCTCCACAACTTAATTGGAGGCTCCCGACGACACCTCGAAGCTTCACCACAAAGGAATATGGCTCCGCGGTGACCTCAACCATCTAGGGTGCTCAAACACCCAAGAGTAACAAGATCCGCAAGGGATTAGTGGGAGGGAATCAAATTTCTCTTGGTGGAAGTGTAAATCGGGGCCTTCTCAACCAATCCCTAGAAAATCAACAAGTTTGATTGTCTAGGGAGAGAGATCGGGTGAAAATGGAGCTTTGAGCAACAATGGAGCTTAGGAAGGAAAGAAGTGGTCAACTTGGGGAAGAAGACCCCCCTTAAATAGTGGGAGGAAAGATCCAACCGTTACCCACTTATTCAGCCCGCGACATGCGGTACTACCGCACAAAGCCGCGGTACTACCGCAAGGCCTCACGGTACTACCACTCCACGATGCGGTACTACCGCTCCCGCGGCAGAGACTAGACGAGGCCCTGTTGTGTTAAAACAACGAGCGGTAGAACCGCCGGAGCGGTACTACCGCGCGCCCTTGTGGTACTACCGCAAGGCAGGGTTCGACTAGGCTGGGAAGGCACGGACTAACAAAATTACATCTGTGGCTACTTCTGTTGATTCTTGGTCTGTGCAAAAATCCAGCACGGTACTACCGCATGCTGAGAGCGGTACTACCGCGTAGGGCGCGGATGTAAAAAATTACTTCCGCTCCTACTTCCGCGCATGCCAGTGTTCTGGGCTAGAGGCCACGGTACTACCGCACCCGAGGCGCGGTACTACCGCTTCCCTGGTTGTTACTACCGTGGGCCACTGCGGTACTACTGCTCCGTTGAGCAATACTACCGCACGCCACAGAACTATAACACTTGGGAGCCTTCATTTTGTAAAGACACGGATAAACGGACGGTGCTCCAAAGAAGCAAAGGAAAGGTGGTGCAAAGGAACAGACGTGTACATGATGATTCCACCCTAACCTTTCCGACGCGGACCCCCTCTTAATAGTACGGCTTTCCTACGACTCAAATCCACCGAAAAGAAACGTAGAGAAATGCCGTCTTCACTAGGCTTCGAGGGGCACCGAATCGTCTTGTGCCTAGACATGAGATATCTAAAATGCTCAATGCACATGATTAGTCCGCAAATGCATTGTCATCAATCATCGAAACCACATAGGGAGAAATATGCCCTTACAACCGTCATTATTGGCGTTTCATCCTCATATTGGTCATCATCATCCGACGAAGACAAATCCATGAACACAACGTAGAAGTAATCCTCATTGAATCCATCATGTGTTGCTTCAAAGTAAACAACAAAAGCGTCAAAAAATGTTATATGGCACTAGACCAAACACTTGTCGTATGCAGTGCCTGCCATGGATGATGTCGACGAGGGTAGAGGGTACCTTGGCAACGGTCAGATCCGGGGGGTGCGGCGGCAGTGGCGGCCTTGGCGAAGAGATAGTTGGGAGCGACGGAGGTATGGCAAGGCCTAGGCGGTGTCTAGGGAGGTTGCGACAGTGGTGGCGAGCTTCGGGAACTAGATAGAGAACGGGGGAGGAGGGGGTAGCGTCAAAAAACACGGGCTCCGGATGGGGTTTGGTTTGGGTCTGGACCGTCGATGTCTAAATAGCAGACGCCCAGACTCTCCTAAACCTCCAACACCACCGGGTTTAGGGCCGAATTGAGGGATTTCGGACGTCCGGACGAGTCCGACCCAATATGGGTGTCCATGTTGGAGGCTTAAAAGTGTCCGTACTCACAGACACAAAGATATATTAGAGAAATTAGTGTCAACATTTCAGTGCCCTAGGAACCATTGGTCGAGGCAGCATCCATTACCGCGTGCTCCCCGAGCTCCTCCAGCCTCAGATCTGGAGATAGTGTCAGCCCGCCCGACTAGAGGGTACCAGATTCGTCCACCGCTTCGGCAAGCCTTCGACAACATCCATCGCCACACTTTCGAGAGCAACTCGTTGATTTAATCGGACCACACTATCATGCCAAACGCAGTGGCTCCAAAATAAAGAAAAACTCCACTTGATCCATGTTGTCATCGAGGAGGACTCCACTCGAATGGGGACAGAATGGGAAGAACATTACTTCGATGAGAGGACGCTGATACGTCTCCAACGTATCTATAATTTTTGATTGTTCCATGTTGTTATATTATCATTCTTGGATGTTTTACAATCATTTTATAGCAACTTTATATCATTTTTTGGGACTAACCTATTGACATAGTGCCCAGTGCCAGTTGCTGTTTTTTACTTCGCAGAAAATCAATACCAAACAGAGTCCAAACGCAGCGAAACTTTTTGAAGATTTTTTCTGGACCTAAAGACACAAGTTGGGCCAAGGAAGTACCAGAGGGGGGCTCCGAGGGGAGCACAACCCATCAGGGCGCGCCTGGGGGCCCAGGCGCGCCCTGGTGGGTTGTGCCCACCTCGGCCGCCTCCCGCACCGCCTCTTTGCTCTATAAATACCACGAAAAATCCAAAAACCCTAGGGGAGTCGACGAAACACAATTCCAGCCGCCGCAGGTTCCAGAAACCACAGATCCAATCTAGACACCATCACGGAGGGGTTCATCATCCTCATTGGTGCATCTCCGATGATGCATGAATAGTTCATTGTAGACCTTCGGGTCCGTAGTTAGTAGCTAGATGGCTTCCTCTCTTTCTTTTGATTCTCAATACAATGGTCTCTTGGAGATCTATTTAATGTAACTCTTTTTGCGGTGTGTTTGTTGGGATCCGATGAACTTTGAGTTTATGATCAGATCTATATTTTTATCCATGAATGTTATTTGAGTTTCTTCGATCTCTTATATGCATGATTACTTATAGCCTCGTATTTCTTCTTCGAATCTTTGGTTTAGTTAGGCCGACTAGATCGATTTTTCTTGTCATGGGAAGAGGTGCTTTGTGATGGGTTCGATCTTACGGTGCTCAATCCCAGTGACAGAAGGGGACATGACACGTATGTATCGTTGCTATTAAGGATAACAAGATGGGGTCTATTCCTACATGAATAGATCTTGTCTATATCATGTCATCGTTCTTATTGCATTACTCCGTTTCTCCATGAACTTAATATACTAGATGCATGCTGGATAGCGGTCGATGTGTGGAGTAATAGTAGTAGATGCAGGCAGGAGTCGGTCTACTAATCTTGGACGTGATGCCTATATAATGATCATTGCCTGGATATCGTCCTGATTATTTGAAGTTCTATCAATTGCCCAACAATAATTTGTTTACCCACCGTATGTTATTTTTCTTGAGAGAAGCCACTAGTGAAATCTACGGCCTCCGGATCTATTCTTCATCATATTTGCTTTCCGATCTATTTTTATTCGCTTTTATTTTCAGATCTATTAATCCAAAATCCCAAAAATACCTTGCTGCAATTTTTATTTATTTATTTTATCTCGCGTTCCCTCGAGATCTATTTATCCAATCTATCATAATTTTTATCCCGTCAACTTGATAGTTTCTGGCACCGTTACCCGAAAGGGATTGACAACCCCTTTAACACGTCGGGTAGCAAGTATTTGTTTTTTGTGTGCAGGTACCATTTACATAGTGTTGCTTGGTTCTCCTATTGGCTCAATAACCTTGATCTCATCACTGAAGGAAATACCTACCGTAGCTGTGCTGCATCATCCCTTCCTCTTTGGGGAAATTCTGACGTAGTTCAAGCGACATCAGACGCCGCCACTACCTCTCCATCTTCACATCAAACACAATAAGAGTGGCGCAAAGGGCGAACGCTGGCGAGAGCCACGTCCTCGTTTTTACTGTGTCGAAGTAAAAAAAAATAAAGCCATTGGGAGCGGAAAAGCTCATCGAGCCCCACGCCCCACCTCCCTTTCCTCCCCACGCACGTGACCTTTCCTTCATAGGCACGCCTCATCCTCCCTCTCGTCTCGTCTCCCCTCTCTATCATCGCACTCAACATCTCCTCCCCTCCCGCAAAAATTTACTAGATCCGGCGATGCGCCCGCGCCACTACCGACGTGCTCCCTTTTGGTCCTCCCCTTCCACCGGATCGGTCGATGAGTGGATTGGCTGGAGGCGGTGGACCAGTGGAGGCAAGGAGGTCATCCCCGATGCCCACATCCTCCCATGCTCGTCTTTTCCTCTCCCAAGTGGCTGCTAGGGTTACCCCCCGCCATCGCCGCCCCCATCCCACCTCCTCCGGCGCTGCCCATCTCCCTTCATTCATCTGTATAGGAGTAGTGCGGTCTGGCACTCAGCTACGCTGTCGCATAGGGCAAGGATGCCCAGCCGCACCGTCCACGTCCTTGCCGTTGTGATCGTCGCGTCAGGAAGGCAGCACGAACACGCGATTAGAGGATCCAGGTCTCTCTCTACCTCTTAGAGTTCACTATGGGTTCTGGTATGCATCCCTAAGGTTCTCACTGGTTTCTTGAAGGAGGTTGGTACATGAGGACGTGGGAAACCAATGAGGAAGATGACTGGCGAGAAGGTTGGTTGTGTTTTTTTTTTCTAGAAGCAAGGCTAGTTGTGGTCATGGTCCGCCCCCTTCCCAGGCCAAATGTTGAATATCTAGAGCAGATAAATTCTTGTTTGGTTCTGGTGCATCTGATTTTACCCTTTGCTTTTTTGCTTTAGGTGCATTCTAGAGGAAGAGGATGAGGCTGTATAAAAGACTGCCGAACTCTTCCTGTTCTAGCAGGTAAAAACTGAACCTGTATGTTTTGAAATTTGGGACACATTTTAAAAACTGGACCTTTACTGTTTGTTCATAGGAAATTTACTCTTGCAGATATATACTCTCATGATTCGTTGATAATATGTACTGCAGATTCATCATGTACTAAAAAAATCCTTTGTGATGCATCATATGATTTAGTTATCTTTTACACCTCCTCTTTGGACTTGTTCATTGTCAACAGCTTTACACATGGATCTCATATATCTCATTTGTAAGGTAATAGTTCAAAGGTTAAATGTCTTTTTTAGCCTGTCTATCTAATGGGCACTTAAACTGTAGCTTTTTAAATCCTGATTTGGTTGAGATACTTTAAAAATTGAGTGTTATTCACCTGCAGATGTGTGATTCAATGTAGGGGTAAAGCAACAACGGAGAAATTTTGAATTTCACGTATTGATCAGTTTATTTCAAGAGCGCACGTCATTTTTCTGTACGCTGGATGAATAGCTCCCCTCTTCAGTATGTACTTCTATTTGAAGGACCCAAGAGAAAATTCAGTGTTTATACTACTCCGTTTCCAGAATAGTTATGCCCTTTCTCTGAAATCAAAATGAGTCAGTGATACAAAAATAGTGTTGTTTTTTCTCCTTTTGTTAATGATTTGTTCTAACTATAACGTTAGCATGAGTTGTAATGATGAAATTATCCCTACTGCAGAATAAGTTGCATGGAGCAATCTGTTCCCAAAATAATGTATACATGTGTTAATGCCAATCTCATGTTTTCCTTCCTTTCTTTTGCTGAAGCTCTATATGAACAGTTCTCTATGTGTAAGTGGTCCATATGGATTTTTAATATATCATGCTATGTACAAGTAGTTCTATATTTTCAGGTTAGGTATGATGGATAGTGTCAGATTACTGAGTATGTATAATAAAATTATATTATGATGCATTTATGTATCCTTAAAGTTCTATTATGTTGTTGTGTTATATACGAAAATTGTTGCGTCGACTTCAGGTATGGCTCTTTGTGCTACATCCTCTCTTCTACCTCTGCCTCTGTCAAGCACCACAGATCCAATAAAGTGACCTCCTCCCTCTATTCTTTTAACATTCTCTATTTCGACATAACCAATCTTTAATAGTAAATTGAACTATGGTCATTTGGTGTATCTTGTTTATATTATGACCAAGTGCTGAAATAGAAAGTGCTGAAGTTGAAGGCCTTTGTTCCATGGCGCTCAAGTCTGCCAATTCATCTACTATGGGATCACACCAATTGCTAAATATAAATTTCTAGATCTAATATGTCATTTGCTGCTGTACTAATTAGTATCTCGCAGGCCTTCAGGTTCTGATGCAATTTAGAAAATCCCTCTTTAAGCAAAAGTCTGGTTGACAATATAAAATTGTAGCTCTAAATTTAGTAATCACTTACCCTCACAAGCATGTTGATGAATTACCAAGATGACTAGCTACCTAGCATATATTACTTTTTTTTAGAAACTCAAAGTTGTTGGTCCTAATCTCTTACTGATTAGAAGAAATAATAAAAATTACCGATGGTGACATGACTTGATATTCTGATTGACTTGTTGCCTTCTCTTACAAGTAAACATGTGTAGCTACTTCGTTCCCTAATTTTACTGATGCATTTTATTCTGGTATGTATCTCATTTTCGAAAGTGGTACATGTGTTGTATTAGAAAACACTCTATACTGATTACCTTTTCCCTTTCTACTCCTTAACCTCATTCTCCCTGGTATCTCTTTTGAGCTGTGACGTAGCAACAAGACAATCTAGCTAGGTTACTCTTAGGCACATACCTTCCCTGTGATATCACATTTGCTGTACCCTTGGCTCTTGTTCTTATTTTGTTGGTAGTCACATTGCTGCCGTATTTGTCCTGTATGAAAACGAATGCGATATAGGACAACCTTGGACATGGGGAAAAGGGGAGGCAAAGGGTAGTAAAATCTCAACCAAGGGCGATGTCCGCAGCTATGGCATTGTTCTTCTGGAAATGCCAGAAATGACCTACCCATGAATAATTCAATGATGGATTTATGCTTCGCAAGTATGTAGAGGCATCTCTTTCATGGACTAAAGACATTCTTCACCTCGACCTTCAGAAATATGAGATCAACAGGTTGATCATATCCCCAAACTTGCAAGAATACAAGAAAATTATGCTGAATGATATATGTGCTCTTGGACTCTTTAAATTTGGAATTTTATGCTTTTGTAGAATCACCAAAAGAAATACACATGTATGAAACTGCTATGCTTGCCCTGCTTTATCAATGCACAATCTTGTTGTTGTAGTTCTATTGCAATGTCTTGTATTTTTAACAACCAACATGCAACTATCCCTCTTTTGGACTGTCTGGACGTTAACTAGTACGCCAGCATGATTAGTGTGCACAATCCTACCTCAAGAGGCACCACAAGGTGGTGCCCCAGCCACTAGTGGACACCAAACTCCGCTAACATTGAAATTCAACCCCCACCTGCCAACATGAAAGCAAACCCTAGCACATCCCCGAGATCCATAAGGACCACCGGAGAAAGGCTAGGCTACTAAGCGCGCTCACGAGCAGCCGTCCTCAGAAATTGCTGCCTACTCGCCTTTGACAATTGTAGCAGAAGAGGAAGCAAGAGGTTCCAAGAGACTTTGTACCTCTAAAGGGTTCGGTCTTATAGCCGGAAGATGGGTGCAGTGGATGCGTATGGCCCCATGCAACCATGCCACAAGCCCACGGGTGAGGGTGGAACCCCTCATAGGTCCCTTGTGACCTCCTTCAGGTGGTCTTCCTCTTTTGCTCCAAAACTCCTGAAATTATTGTTTTCCTTTTTGTGAATTGTTCTCAAGTGCACATGTAAACAACGCCATTTCTAAAAATAATAATAAAAATGAGGTTAGTCCAACAAATATTATTTAACTAGGACAAGCAAAGGTGGTTAGAAAAGTAGATATGTTTTGGACATATCAATCCTCACTGCTAACAAGAGTAACCAAATATATGTATTGGATTTTCATTGCATGCATAATATTACACATTTGATTCACATCCCAAATTTTATTTTAATTTTTTTACGGGGAATTTAAATTTTCCAATTTTTTAAAAGTTTAGGGAGTAACTATAAAATCCAAGTTGAGATCACACAAAGGTTGATGCTTTCATTGGGTTGGAATGAATCCCATAAACCCCAAACAACATTTGAAACCCAAGTTTGAAAACTGGGAAAATAGAATGAACCCTATAAGGTTTAGGAAATAATTTTGAATTCCAAAACGAGGAGACAAGTTAAAAGATTTATTTGGACAGAAAAGTATTCTTAATAAGTCCCAAATATATTGAGGCCTCTAATAAATTTCCCAAAAATATTAAAGTGGATTGGTTCTTGGAACATATTCAAAAATCCAAAAGGGAAATTATTTAGAAGGACTTTGCATTTCTGTTGGCAGGAAAAGAAATTACCATAAGTCCAAATAAAATGTTTGACTTTCTGTTAATATTCCAAATTAATTTTAGAGCATATTTGGGTTTTAAGCCAAACTGAAATTGAAAAGAATATTTAAACTAGGCATTAAAAATATGTGATGGAAAATATTTGACCAAAAGACCCAAACAAAATGTTCACCTATTCAGAAATATTCCATTTGGAATTTGGAGAAAGTTTACTTTTAGAGGAAAAATTAAATTCAAAACTAAATTAATATTATACATAGTAAAGATAAATTGCAACAAATAATTGACTCTCAAGTGAGTTATGCTAACCGGCAACAACGCCAGAAAATAGTCTTGATAACCCACAAGTATAGGGGATCGCGAGAGTCTTTGAGGGTAGTATTTCACCCAAATTTATTGATTCGAAAAAAAGAAACCCAAAAAATATTTATAAGCCTTAGTAGTTGAGTTGTCAATTCAACTACACCTATTAGTAACTTTCTTGCAACAATTTATTAGTAATATGATAGCATTAGTGATAAAGTAACAGTGGCAGGAATAGTAACAAGCTTGCAAAATAGTAGCAAAGTGCAGTATAGTAATAGTTGTAATAAAGACAATATCAGAAAAGCGTAGGCATGGAGCAAGTATGGGGTGTTCAGATGAGATCCAATATGTATATGTAACAGTCATAACCTAGAGCGATACAAACTAGCTCCCATTCATCAGTCATATGTAGGCATGTATTTCGTATATAGTCATACGTGCTTGCGATAAGAATTTACAAAACATTTTTTGTCCTACCCTTCCGTGGCAACGGGGCCCTAACAAAAACTAAGGGTAATTAAGACGCTCTTATTAATAGATAACCGGAACAAAGTATTAACACGTAGTGAATACATAAACTCCTCAAATTACATTAATGACTGTGAGTATCTCAATTATTGTCATGTTGGGGCCTAAGGTTCAAAACAATAATGGGTGCATACAACTTGCAGATAGGATCAAGAACACAAATATATTCATAAAAATATAATTTGTTCAAATCTGAAATCATGTCAGTCAGGCCCTAGTGACAAACATTAAACATAGCAAAGTCATAACAACATCAATCTCAAAACATAATAAATATTACGGATCAAACCCTAACAAATCTGAAATGATTACATATGAAATCTCAACCAAATCCCATCTACCTTCAGTATGCCTACAAGAAGATTACTCGCACACGGATGTGAGCGTCATGAGATTGTTGAATGAGAAGGGTTGGTGATGACAACGGCGGTGATTCCCTCTCTCCGGAGCCAGAAACAGACTCCAGATCAGGGCTCTCGACGAAGAACAAGAGGTGACGCCTACTTCGTATCATAAAATATGAAGAAACTTTGTCTCTGATTTTTAGCAGCAGGGGCCAGAGGCCGATGGTGGGCTCGACGCCCAGATAGCCCTCGCATAGGGTCACGAACCCTGAGAGCTGCAGCACCGCGTTCGCACCCAGATGGTGCGGCTGAAGCCCGAAGAACTCCAGAAACACGCGAAAGAAGTCACTCGCGGGGAGACCGAACCCGCGCTTGAAGTGGGTGAAGAAGACCTCGCATTCGGTCCCCTCCGTCTGCGGCGCCTGCTCGCCGTCGGGCAGGCGGACGGCCACCTCTGTCTCCGGTGGCAGCCGCCGTGTGTCGCGCAGATACTGAATGTCCCCGGCGGTGATGGTGGATCCCATCCACGAGCCCTTCGGCAGCGCCATCGATGGTGCGGGGCGCGTGGGTAAAGGGAAGGAGGAAGAGTGGTGGCTGAGAACTGCGGAGCGGCCGCCGAGCGTTGAAGAGCGGCGGCAGCGTGTCGCTCGAGAGCGGCAAGGCGTCGCGACGCGCGGCGGTCCTGAAGGCAAGAATGAGAGAGGAAGAAGGAAATGGGGGGGGGGCGTGAATGGTTTCCGCCGCCCCTCCCCCCAATTTATAAGCCACGGGCGAAACGTGGGGAAGTGGGATCGGTTGCGCCCACCCCTCCCACTTCCCCGCATTAAGTGCGCACGATCCACGCGCACATTAACTGCATCGAGAAGGGCAACCGCCCGCGGGCGCCACAATAAATCCGCGCGCGCAAGCCAAGGGAGCAAAGTGGCGGGCCCCAGCCCGCTGCCATGTCCCATCGCGCGCGTGGCCTGTCAGGCCTCTTCAGCTCCTGAGTGCCACGCGGTGCCCGCGCCGAACCCGAGAGATCGTGTCCCTCCCCTTCAAGATTCGGCGAACTCCTCGGTTTCCCGCCCACGCCGGGATGCCGCTGATGTCTACTACGCAACTTTATTCTTGTAGACTCGTGTTGGGCCTCCAAGCGCAGACTTTTGTAGTACAGTAGCAATTTTCCCTCAAGTGGATGACCTAAGATTTATCAATCCGTGGGAGGCGTAGAATGAAGTTGGTCTCTCTCAAACAACCCTGCAACCAAATAACAAAGAGTCTCTTGTGTCCCCAACACATCAAATACAATGGTAAATTATATAGGTGCACTAGTTCGGCGAAGAGATGGTAATAAAAGTGTAGTAATGATAGTAGATATTGATTTTTGTAATATGAACAATAAAAAACAACAAGATAGCAATTGATAAAACGGAGCACAAATCGTATTGCAATGCTTGAAAATAAGGCATAGGGTCCGTACTTTCACTAGTGCAATCTCTCAACAATGCTAATATAATTGGATCATATAACCATCCCTCAAAGTGCGATGAAGAATCACTCCAAAGTTCCTATCTAGCGGAGAACATAAGAAGAAATTGTTTGTAGGGTACGAAACCACCTCGAAGCTATTCTTTCCGATCGATCTATCCAAGAGTTCGTACTAAAATAACACAAAATAATTTCAGATTCATAATACTCAATCCAACACAAAGAACCTCAAAGAGTGCCCCAAGATTTCTACCGGAGAAACAAAGACAAGAACGTGCATCAACTCCTATGCATAGATTACCCCAATGTCACCTCGGGAATCCGCGAGTTGAGTGCCAAAACATATATCAAGTGAATCAATACGATACCCCATTGTCACCACGGGTATTCATAGCAAGACATACATAAAGTGTTCTCAAATCCATAAAAGTATTCAATCTGATAAAATGAAATTCCAAAGGAAAAACTCAATTCATCACAACAAGATAGAGAGGGAAAAACACCATATGATCCGACTATATTAACAAAGCCCGTGATTCATCAAGATCGTGACATCTCAAGAACACGAGAGAGAGAGATTAAACACATAGCTACTGGTACAAACCCTCAGCCCCGAGGGTGGACTACTACCTCCTCATCGTGGTGGTCGCCGGGATGATGAAGGTGGCCACCGGTGATGATCTCCCCCTCCGGCAGGGGAACGAAACGGGGTCTAGATTGGATCTCGTGGATACAGAGGCCTTGCGGCGGCGGAACTTCTGATCTAGGGTTACTCCGAGGGTTTTTGGAATATTTGGCAATTTATAGGGCGAAGAGGCGGTGCGGGAGGCCACCGAGGTGGGCACAACCCACCGGGGCGCGCCTGGGGGCCCAGGCGCGCCCTGGTGGGTTGTGCCCCCCTCGGGGCACCCCCAGGTGCTGCTCTGGCCCATTGGATGTCTTCTGGTCCATAAAAAATCTACAAAAAGTTTTGCTGCGTTTGGACTCCGTTTGGTATTGATTTTGTGTGTAAAAAATAAGCAAAAAACAGCAACTGGCACTGGGCACTATGTCAATAAGTTAGTCCCAAAAAATGATATAAAGTTGCTATAAATTGATTGTAAAACATCCAAGAATGATAATATAGCAGCATGAATACTTCATAAATTATAGATACGTTGGAGACGTATCAACCGCGATCCGGCTTCCGGAAGCCGGCACATAAGTGGGTGTTGCCGGACCCGGCGGTCGCAAGCTTCATCAGCATCTGCCGTCTTCTCAGGGGATGAAACTGCGAAGGCCCTCCTGCTTGAAGCCGACGAGCCTTCACAACTTCGGGGACTACTGTCGGGGGGATGGACCCCGGGCAGGCAACGGAACCCGGATCCTTTTCAAAAACATCGGGGCCGGCATCGCCCCTCCATCCGGCTCGTACTTGGCCGGGTCCTTTGACCCGGCCAAGTCCTTTGACCCGGCCATGTCCTTTGACCCGGCCAAGTCCTTTGACCCGGCCAAGACCGCAACACGGCCAGGCCTGCTAGCGCATGCCGGCTGAACCCGACAAACCAAGGCTTCTCCAACAAGCCGGCGCCCCCATGGCATCTTCCTCAACCCGGCCACGGGTCAGCTCCCGTCCCATCCAAGGCGTACGACAGAACAAGTCCCCGTAGAGGGGACGAGCGTGGCTACAGTGGCCCACCTACTCCGCTGATTGGCAGGAGCGTGGCTACAGTGGCCCACCCACTCCGCTGACTAGGGCCGGCGTGGCAACAGTGCAACCCAGTCCCGCTGACGCGAGCCGATGGCGACCAGGCGATGCGCCACTGTAGCCGAGCCGGCCCAACCACTGCGTGACGCACGATAAGACGGAGAACAGTGCCCTCTGGCACACGGGGCCCACTCCAATATTTTTTATTTATTTCAAAATAAATCTTCAAAATTTTCCATCCAATTTCAAGCACTTTTATTTAAAAAAAACAGCATGGTAATTATACTGAAAATAACGTCAGTCGGGGTTGGTTTCATTCAAATCATGCAAATTAGAGACCAAAACAAAAGCAAAAGTGTTCGAAAAAGTAGATACGTTTAGCACGTATCGAGTATCCCAAGCCCATCGAGGTGGGTGGGGCGGTAGACGGGCTCCCAGTTGACTTTGCATTTTGCACCGCGTTTTATCTTTTGCCGACCAGAGGAAAGGACCCTCAATCTTGTTGACACTGCTCAGCATACCAAAGGTTACCATGAGCGGGGTAACGTGATACATGACTTGTGAATAAGGACCGATTTCACCAAGGCAGAACGACCTACCGCGATAGTGTTCCTCCCTTGCAAGGGTGGAGCTTGCATTGCATGTGACGTAATGAGGTCATTGTGGAATGCAATGCAAAATTTTGTTCGACGGGTTACATATTTCAAACATGAAACTTCATTTGATAGGAACAAATATGCTTTCAGTCGGCTTATTAATAGTTATTATGTTCCTTTTACTATTGCTATCTGTTAGATCAATTTTTCCTACTTTTGTTCTCTTTGGTGATTTCATCCATTCTTTTAATTGTTCGGACTTGTTGCTAATTCTCATCTAGATGAGAATTAACAAAGTCTCATCTAACACATACACTACTTGATTAACCAAACAAAGAAATAAAATAAAAGAATCGTTACGAATGTCCATGTAAAATCCAGTAGTGTAGGAGCTAGACGAAAACATAGTTATTTCTCGTCTACATGAGTCGATTCCCACGACTGGCAAAAGCCAAAATCCAGTTACTGTTACTACACTTGATAGGCAAAGCACCTATGCGCCGAATAAGGGATGGACAGTACTCAGTGCACATTTCTTCAGGAAAGGATAGAGAGATGGTACTCCCACAACTTTTTTTTTTTTTGAGAAGATGGTACTCCCAGCCACAACTAGTACGCTGCGGTGGACATTTCAGCGTCATATCCAGGAGCCACCCTGACGACGGAGCCAAACTAGGTGGTACGCGCCGGCCCATAGCCGTAGAAGCAGCGCAAAGCAGTCATCACCCGGACCCGCGCCGCACATGAGCGGCGTCGTACTACACGGGAGGGCACAGCCGCACAGGGCGCCATGCCATTGGAAGGTAGTCGTATTGTACTGCTCGCACACTTTCGGCGCTCGCCGGTGGTGAGCAGCAGCAGCCGAGAAAGGCCGAACAGGTAGCGTGTCCGTGCGCGCGCGCGTACACCGTGTATGCATGCCGGCCGGCATGCCAATGCCAAGCCATGCCACTGCCGCTGTCCATATGCGTACGTCTCACCCGGGCCGGCACAACCAGCTCATCCCTGTTCCCGGCTCCGTAGAATCCAATCTCTGTGACCTATCAGTGGACGTAGCAGCATTTTTGCGACCAAATTATCCAATCTCTCATCTTTCTTTGTTTTCTGAGTTGCAACCTCTCATCTTTTTTTTGACAGCCAATCCGTTTCTTTTTTTTTGAAACGGCGGCAAAAGCTTTGCCACATCTCATTAATAAAGAAGAAGAGAATTGCCCGGTTAATTACGGAAAACCGGGCAAAAACCGCTACATCCCGCGAAGGGGCACACTGGCCAACCTGGCAACCTACACAAGACTCACACACGCCGCCGAGAGAGGAGCACCATCTAGGCGGACTACAGGTGTCATCGTCATCACTCCTCCGCGAGCCAGCGACTCCGACTTCACCCGCAAATCCCCATCGGTGAGGCACACACCGCAACAACCTGCACCAAGCCCACATCGACCTCTGCCAAACAGTTGACCACCAGGAGCATCGACGAGACAGCTCCGACTTTGGTGAAGACCAAAAGCAAAAGAAATATGCAGGGCTCGCGCCGACGAAGACCTCCTCGAAGACCACCGAGCATCTGTCATCGTTGCCGCCTAGGCTCTTCCAAGGCAGCTCCGACTCCGCGACGCCAGTGAGACCAAGAGAAAACCAGTCGGACACGCCGGAAAGAGCCGACTATCGGAGCCCTGCCGCGACTCTGCACTGCTCACCACCAGCATCGTTGCCAAACATGTCATCATCTACGACCTCCATATCGCCAATTGACCGCTGCCAATCGCGATAATGTGTATGTCCAGCCTTGAGAAAGCACGCAAGGAGTCACCATCTTCAAGACAACGCCCTCAGGAGGGGAAGCGACGTGGATCGACGCCGTCGTCCGACCCTGCACAGCAGGGCCAAGGTCTTCACCCGAAGATGGCATCCGAGGCCGGGAGAGAGGGGAGCTCCACGACGACCCCGTGACTTGTCACGTGATGACATGAATGAACAAACCTCGTGATGGCAAATAGCGCTCACAAGAAAGTCGCGATGACGACGTATAATCGCCTCGCCGGGAAGCTTTCGCTGGACGGAGAACAAATGGCAGGATGCCGGCCACTCCCGTCTCCTATAGCCCCATGGTCTGGTGCTGCGTACCATCGACAAGGGATCTAGATCAGAGTATCAGACCTCGCGTCCCCATCATGTTTGCACGAGTGGTGTACCATGGTCGCATTAAGGGCACACGGTTTTGTGTCAAATCAAGCGCTAATCCATCGATCGTGCTGGAACATAACTAGCATCACACTCCGTCACGCGTTCATTTCCGTCGACGAGGACAACAGAAGAGAATCCTCGTCCATGCGTCCGTCCGGCTGAAGAACGAGGGAATAAATCCGTCGATTTTTCCAGCTTAAAAGCGAGCAACACCAAGCTCGGAACATGGGCATCTTTCTTGAATCCTTTTTGTTCCGCGCTCTCTAAATTATACTCACTCACCAGAAACTCTTCCGGGCTCTGATTTATGGAGTAGTACGAGTTGTCGGTAGGGTTGAGTTTATCTTCTGCTAAAGAATTTTATACGTTGGCGCACAAGTACCATCGCGATTCGCGCAGCTGACTCCACTTGCGAATGTTGCTTTCGTTGTCACTAGATCGGCATCGCGCCTTGGCGCGAGGGTGCCGGTCCCAACAATGTGGCGAAGCAAGTAATGGTCAAGTTAGTAGACAGCCAGGCTTCATCAGGATATAACAGAATAAAGGAAAGAAGAAACATTCACATGTAATAGGAGCAAGATATCATAGATGGATACCAAAACTGTAGTACAACACATCTCCATAGCCACCAGAACGATAGCACAACACATTTGAGGATGCAATGTTCATATACAGGGTAAATCAAAGGATACAATGTTCATACACGGTAGATATCGAGTACAAAAGGATGGATAGGTGTGACAAAGGGGACGTGTTCACAAAAGGCGAGGGAGATCACATAGTTTACACGGTGCATCACAGGAGCTGGTGGCATCGAATGAAAGTCCAGTCCCATGGTTCATGAATCCAAACAAACATAGGGACTTGTAATCCAAGAGTTCCTAGAATCACAGTAATTTGTTGTCAATAAACAAAAGTAACCACCAGTTTCCGAAACCCCCCTATGTATTAGTAAACATATGGTTGTCACATAAAAGTGTCTTCATCCAAGGAAATCAAAAACAATATTTATGGTTGCTTGTTACGACCACGTCACTAATACAACGCATACATCAAGTACTCCAACCCTAATGAGGAAATGACACACTCCATCATGGAGACTATCTATTTTCAATAACAGCAAGGATCGACTAAATAGATAAAGCAATTATCTTATACACAAACAGAAAGACTTCATAATTAGCTTCTATCTTCCCAATGTAATCGACACGTATAATTGACTCAAAAATATTAAAGCCTAACCCAAACCAAAATGGAGGTCACAATCTATTACCTTCACATAAGAAGTACCAACATTAAAAAATATAGGCAAAACCATGTGGAACCTTGATAACAAGAGTGGTGGTTACATAAGAAGTGGTTTCACCATTAGAGAGAGAGTGTGGCCATGAGTTTACTGCTTAGGTTTCACCAAAGCATTCAAAACGAAAATGCTGATTAGACAACGCTAAGAGCTACAAATATTGACTGGTGCAAGTTTGAAGAAAATGAATATAAATCAGTCATAATTCCTAAGTGAAAAAACTGGGAATATGTTCCAATAAATAGGTGCTTGTAGTGACTCATGATATAACCACTAAATCTTTTCTAGCCTTCAATTGAATGTACTATTTCAGAATTGAATTTTTTTGCACACAAGAGCATGTAAGAGGCACAAGTACCTCTGTCAATACCAAAAGGAACATATAAAAGGCGTATCAAAGAGTTCACAGGTTTCCCAGTTCATGGATACATTCCTGCAACATATAGCAACATAAATGATCCAGCAATCGGTACTTCAGTCAAGCAAATGAAGCAAATGCTTCACATTATACCTAATCGTATTTAAGTGCCAGGAGGTTAGCAGAGATATTTCTAAATAACTGGATATGAAAGAGAAGTAAAACAAAGCAACACATATGGCCTTTTGAAGGAGGCGAGTAGATCAATGCTACCTCTGAATATAAAATTAGGCATGTTTATGGGAGACGCGGCGTGCCGGCCGGATCCCCTCTGCTATGGCCAAAGCGGCAACCTGCACGACAGGAGATGGAAGGAGCATCAGTGAGAGAGAGAGAGAGAGAGAGAGAGAGAGAGAGAGAGAGAGAGAGAGAGAGGCTAAGCATGATCGGCACCACGAAGGGGAGCCGCACTGACAGAAGGAGGCTCACCTCATCACGATGTCCTCATCAGTCCCTATGGCGGCGGCCTCCGGTGCGGTCTGCCGGCAGATAAGCAAAATCCATCAACCAACGGAGCACCGGCGACCTGCTTGAATATATGCAATCCTCAATTGACATGAGCTATATATAAGTTAGCAATTCAAGAATCCATTATAGCAAGTTTTAGCCTCCTGGTTTGTTTAAGTAGTGAACCACTAATTAATTTTATCATACTGGTTTGTTTAATTAGCTCCATTATAGAAAGATTTAACATCCTGGGTTGTTTAATTAGGGAGCCACAAATTCATTCTAGCATCCAGGTTTGTTTAATTAGTGAGCCACTAATTATTCAATCAACCGAGCAGTAGATACACACAATCAGAGATATATATGCAACACTAATGCAACCATTACTTGCGTTGCTCTCATCATGGCACACATCGTCTGCTTGTCATGGCAACACACTTACACCGCTGTACATGGCATCAGGTTTCTGATTATATTCTTTTAGGCTCCACTAATTGTGAGGATACATCTGTAGAGTCACACGATTGAAACAATGAAAAGAATAGAAAACCGGCCAAAGATAACCTTTCTAGAATGCAAAACATGAGGCAAATATTGTTCAGGAAACAAACATGATTAGTACAACATCACCTCATTCATAACCATTTAAAAAATGATCTGGTCCAGCAGAAATTCATAAAATGTTGTAATATGTACCTGAGAAAGTGTGCCCATTAGGATGAGTTTTGAAAGACCAATTTCCACGCACTTGGCTACCTATATTTCATCATGGACCTTTTATTCACTCTTCCAAGAATACAGAAGCATGACAAATAAGCAGACGATGTAGCAAAATTAACCGCTGGAAAGCCAAGTTTATAAAGCCAAATCCAACACCGATCAGTACCTGCAAAACAACAGGCAGTAGACAAACAAACACTATCAATCAGGTGAAGAGAACAAAGAGGATAGAAAAAGGGGAAACTAATAAACTGGATCAGATCCACTATGTACCATTGAAAATTAATCTGGATCATGGGACCCAGGGATGTAGCTTAGTATAAGCCTACTTACTTTAAAGTTGTGTTTTAGACTACAAACCTCAAGATTGGAAACAGTAGCTGTAGGAGATATGCCCTAGAGGCAATAATAAATGTTATTGATTATCTCCCTGTTCATAATTATGTTTATGTTCCATGCTATAACTGCTATGGTTCTCGAGTCTGCAATAACCACGAGGCTCGGAGGAAGACTCATATGCACGTGTGGAATAATAAACGGTAAAATGTATTCCTAGTCTGGCCTCTAAGACTGGCTCAAGTGTTGCATGATGGTTCTGTTTTCCTGATCATGGGCATGTCTATGCCAGCAACTTTGAGGGCACAATGTTAGAGGAACATTTGTGTTGAATCGACCCGAATTGATGTTATGCTATGAGATTCATTCGTCACAAGTTAATGGTTAATAACACAGAGATGGTTAACGTCCTTAGACCATGAGAGTATCGAGTTTCTTCATGCTTGCTTCATGAACTTTGGGGTTTGTTAAACGTCATCCGTAAATGGATGGCTATTACGGCGGCTTACGGGTTCATGGAAAAGTATGTCAAGTAACTTGATAGCTCGAGATTGGGATTTGCTTCTCCGACGATGGAGAGATATCTCTGGGCCCTCTCGGTGTTACGGTATCCATCATTGTCTAGCCAGACTCAGGATGATTTGATCACAGGGATGCCGGAACATGGGAACGAGAAAAGAGAACAATACCGGTAACGAGGTAACTGGCGTAGTGGACAAGTTGTTGATCCACGGGGATGCCAACATATCTCACCTCGGGTATTTGTAACATATCGTGAAGCAGCAGGAATAGCACACGGCAACTGGAGGTTCACTCGAATATTCATTCGTGTGGGTATAGGGGTCAATATGGGTGTCCACGGCTCCGATGTTGATCATTGGTCGGAAGGGGTTCCGGGTCATGTCTACACTTCACCGAACCAATAGGGTCACACGCTTAACGGTCATCTATCTGCTGAATACTAGACAAGAAGTCCGAGAGAAAGTCACTGGAAAAGTTTCGGAGACAACGGAAAAGTTCCGGAGAGAACACCGAAAAAGTTTTGGTAAAATCGAAAAGTTGTTTCGGATAAAACCATTGATCCAAAAAGGTTTCGGCAAGCATCGGGAATGTTTTGGAGGTTGCCAGATTGGTCTGGTAATTTCTGAATTTTTTTCGGAGAAAAAACCGAAAAAATGTTTCGGAGCTGCCGGAACTGTTTACCGGGTAAACGAAGATGGTTTTAAATTAAACCACCATACCGGAAATATTCCGGAGCACGTCCAGATAATTTTAGAGGGTGCTGGAAATGTTCTGGGACCTTCCAGAATTTTTCAGAAGTAATAGTCGCAGAAAACATCTTGTCCCAGCGTGAGGGGACAAGATCCCACGACTCGTGGGGGCTGTTTTGGGGCGCCTCCCCTTGGGGGGGCAGCCCCTTGTGGCTGGACAAAAGGTGTTGGGGGGGCCCCCCATGGTGGGGGGCAGCCTCCACAAATGGTGAGAAGTGTTGGGAGGTGGTGGGGCCCCATGTTGGAGCACCATGGACAAGGGAACATGTTTTTCCCTTGTTTGGTGGGAACATGTTCTCCTTGTTTTGTGGAACATGTTTTCCCCATGTTTAGTGGGCTGAAATTTCAGCCCCCTCTACCCCTTGCACCACTATATAAGGAGGAGGAGAGGTGCTCTCCAACTCCACTCCAACTCTCTCACACAAGCCATGCATGATCTGGCATTCTCTCTCCCTCCCACGAAATAGTTTCGTAGTGCCGAAAGGCTGTCTGGATTTCGGTGAGAACTAGTTCTGAACGGCTGTCCGAGTAACCGTAGAGAGGTCGTAGTTTCGTCCTTTTGCCCGAGGGGCTGTTCGAGTGTCTTTCCGAAGGGCTGTCCGAGTAACCGTCCGAGTTTCAAGGGTCCTCCCAGAGGGCTGTCCGTGACACTATCTGAGGGACTGTCCGACCGCCTCCCGGAGGGCTGTCTGATGGGCAGATGAGGGAGTACATCCTCGCGGTTGGGAGGTTGTAAATCCTAGCTGCGGGGATCTACACCGCCAATCGTCATCGACTCCACTTCCGCTGCGCTACGAGTCGGTAACGAAAATGATCAAACCTTGTATGTAGTCTCCATAGTGGTCCTGGGCTGGTGCGTAGGTCAGATTTTTTTTGTTTTCTGCTGCGTTCCCCTACAGTGGCATCATGAGCCGTGCTATGCGTAGATGCAGGTTACGATCTAGAATACATAGAGATGTATGGGTGTTGCACAATATAATTAGGTAGTAGATGAGTTCTATTACTGAAAATTATTTGTGCGGGTAGCAGATGAAATCTGTTACCCGATGTTCTTCTTGCTTCCCTGGAATTTGCATATTTCTGATCTTGATAACAGCATTGGTGGAGTTTCAATGTTTTGGCAATCCGTGATCCTGATTGATCAATGAAGTGCTAACAGTTCATTGAATTCCACCGTAGTTAAAAAGAAAGTTGAAATTTCGCAGACGAAAGGGCAATGCAGATATGATCTGCACGGGGGTCATGCGTATGACGAAGTTCAGTATGGGGCTCGAGATTTTATTATCTCGTGTTTCATACACCCCGCATTGTTAATCTAGCGACTTAGATTATCATACTTGATGATGGACGTTGGTAGCTTCGGTTTGTTTCGAAACCTTAGAAGCCACGTAAAACATGTTTTTGCCGGACCGATTAGAGGCGTCTAACTTGGTCTTGTAGGAGGGTTTGCATGTGCGTTTGATGTGGTATAGTAGTGCTCATAATAATTTGATTATGTATGAGATGACTATATAATGTAAATTGATTAACATGACCTGCGTGTCATGATTCGGCATGATGGCTGGAGCCATATGATTGCACTTTAAATGACCTGCGTGTCAACCTTGTGTAATACACTTATTTTATTAGCTATAGATATACCAATATTATCTGGTGCATCGACAAGGTGGTGGCAAACTTTGCGAAGGTGAACACCGACGCGAATGCCGAAGACGAAGAAATGAAAGACTTCTCCGTCAGAAAGGGCTATACCATATCATGCTATTATGAATTGCCTGAGATGTTTATCCCTTATGATGCACCCTTCTTGATTGCGTGGTAGTCGCTTTTATTAGGGTGATCTCTCACAAAAATATCAAGTAGTTAGTGTTCTCCTAAGTGTAGCACCGTCACGGCACCTAACTTTTCGGGGTGCGCCATGTTCACATGGGTACGAACGATTAGGGAAGTGTGAGGCGGGTGAGGTCAGACCTCACAGCGAGATCACTTGGTTGTCTTGACGTTCTGACTTGATCGTCCTGAGCTCAGAACACGCCCATCGAAAGATGAACAGGAGTCACATAGAGATGTGATCGGCATGTTTGCCAATCAATTGAAATTCTCGTCATCAGTGATGTCCACATCAATGTTGTTGAATTGAAATGTGGATCTTGTATCACTCACAAATCAATTATGAGAGATATTGATTTGAGTGGGAGCACACTGTAGAATTGACTTGTTTAATTCTTAGTATAATTAATTGTGAACTCTGTCTAAGTGTGGTTTGCATAAAAGTTGTTGAATAATGGCTCGCGTTTCCACCTTCCCTGATAAAATTGAATAGCTGTTAAATATCTGGTTAAATCTTTACGGTTGGTAACGTAATGTGAGGATTGTCCTCAAGAGTGCCGAGAAGGATTTTGTCCTATCGCATACTTTCGGTATTCTCTCACTTATGCTATGGATCATATGACTCTCGTCCTTCGATCCAAAAGCTAGAATTCCGTTTCAGTCAAGTGCAATATGTTTGCTTCCATGAGACCTGAACTTCGAAAGTTTGGATAGTTATGTGATATTTATGGAATCTGAAAAACATTTTTAGAGACAGACAAAGGCTAAAAGATATGAGATATCCAAAGCAATGTTTCTTTGCAAACTATTAGTAAAGGATTTTACTATGCATTAGACTGATAAGAGAGGGATCCAGAAGAACGCCTGTCATATGATGAAAGGTGAATAAAACAACAACTTAAAGAGAAAGGAAGTGTCCGAAGGGTGTTAGTGAAACTTTCACGCCTAGGAAGTCCGGCGCTAACGCCACTCTTAAGTTGGGTGCTTCTTCTGAGAGTAGGAGAAATACTAAAAGTTAAACTGTTAGAAGTATAAAGGCAATAAGATAGAAGACTGGAATATCCAGCTCATGTATGAATGTCATACAAGTTTTTGATGTATGGAAGGCTGGTCAAAGATATAGTTCTTGGGAATTATGGTTAAACATGTTAATCACTAATTCTTGGGTATTGTGAGTTAATCACAAAGATACCCGCTCAATTGCATTCTGTTGCAACTTGATGTAAGAACTACTACGGCCTAAAAGACTTGCCAGTTATAAGGTTTAGGTATACACAGGGAACATAGTAAATGTTGCTATACCTTCCATCGGTGTATTACCGTCTGTATTTATTTTCATAAATCATTTTAGAGTTTCACACTCTAGCCCATTGCATAAGGTATCTTGCAAGAAGGTTGTTCATAAGAGAACTTTTAATGTTCGGTGTTATGAATAACATAAGGGCCATACTTTCATTATGAATGAGCAGTATGTTATGAATATTGATAATAATACATTACCTCTATATTTACTTTCATAATTCATTTTAGATTTTTACACTCTAGCCCCTTGCATAAAGTTTTGCAAGAAAGTTGTTCATGATAGAACAATTGTTGTTCGGTGTTATGAATAACATAAGGGCCATACTTCCATCATAGGATGGGATGTATGTTATGAATATTGATAGTAATATGATACATCCATAACACTGACGCTAAATGTCGCAAGACTAAGAGAATACCACACATGTGTGGCACTGTATTTGGTCACATTGGAGAAACCCGCATGGAAAAATTCCATTATGATGGATTTTGAAGTCATTTGATTTTGAATCATCTGACACTTGCAACTTTCCTCTGAAAAGTGAAGTGACTGAAATACCGTTCACAGGCCATAAGGAACGAGCAAAGAACGTATTGGTGATCATGCATCATGATGTATGTAGTCCAATGAATGTTGTTGCAAGTAATGGATTTATCTATCTTCAGAAATGACTCAAGTAGATATATGGATATTTACTTGATAAGACATAAGTCTGGATCTTTTGAAATCATTCAAAAGGTTTTCAAAAATGAAGTAGAAGTTATTGTAACAAGAAAATTATGTTTCTACAATTCGATTGTAGAAAGGAATATTTGAGTTACAAGTTTAGCGAATGTCTGATGAGTTGTGAAAGGGGTTTCATAACTTGCACCTCCCGGAACACCACTGCAAGTGGAAAGTCCGTGAAGATGTAATCGAACCATTCATGACATGGTAAAATCAAAGATGACATAAATAAATGTGCCATTATCCCTTTTAAAGTGATGCTTTAGAGACTACAGCTTTTACACTGAAAAGAGCTCCATCGGGTCTGTTGAAATGACGCCATGGTATGGTACGCCCAACCATGTTATATCTTTTCTTAACATTTGGAATATGGGG
Organism: Thinopyrum obtusiflorum; assembly: GCA_036873465.1. Classification (NCBI taxonomy): domain Eukaryota; kingdom Viridiplantae; phylum Streptophyta; class Magnoliopsida; order Poales; family Poaceae; genus Thinopyrum; species Thinopyrum obtusiflorum. The sequence continues at coordinate 24,872 of JAAAWM010010799.1, read as the reverse complement.
CTTGTGTAAAAGGTTACAAACCTATTCCAAATCAGACAAGTGCTACTTTGTAGGTTATCCCAAGTAATTGGGTTTTTCCCCACCACTATACCGAGGCAAAGGTTTTTGCCACAAAGAACGGTATGGTTTTTGAAGAAAATGATTCTTTCAAAAAGGTGAGTGGAAGAACAGTGCAACTCAACGAGATAACAGTATCTTCGTCATCAAATCAAAGAAAAGAGACCTTGGAAGTGATTCCAGAGTTTCCTACTGCGACTGATACGGAAGCCTCTACATAAGATGTATGGTCTTCGGTCGAACTTGCAGCTAAACCACGTAGGCAAAACTCGTGCAAACCTCTTAGGTGCGCAAATGAGATATTGTTGTTAGACAACATTATACCTACGATACACAAGGAAGCGTTGATGGGCCCTGACTCCATAATTGGCTAAATGCCAATACAATCCGAGATAGTTTCCATATAAATGTTTCAAGATTAAAATCTTGGTACACCTTTCGGAAGACTTAGAGTCTGACGAATATTTGTGGAACTAAAAACCGATACGGATAAAAATGTTTTATCCATAAAGCTCGACTTGTTGCAATAAACAAGTTCAAGGAGTTGACTACGATGACGTTGTTTCACCATAGCGATGCTTAAAGTCGGTTCGGGTTGAACTAGCAATTAACACATATTTCAATCATGAGATATGAAATATGGATGACAAAAGGATTTCCATCTGATGAAAATGAAACCAAGGACTTGCATGTGTTACAGTCCAAGGTATTTTGTCATTCCAGAGGATGTTAGTGAGTGTGCAAACTTCAGAGTTCCAGCGATGGACAGAAGAGAGCAAAATGGAGTTGGAATCTTCGTATTTTGATGAAATGGTCAAAAGAGAGACTTCATCAATGGGTAACGAAAATGCTTGTGATTCAAGAAAGTAAGTGGGAGCAAAATAATATTTCTAAAAACATTGTGTGCTTGACACATTGTTAATTGGAAATAAATTTCTTGACACGAATTAGGACTTCATTTGAAAATAGTTTTTCGATGAAGTGCTTGGGCTAAATAGCCTTAATATTAGGCATGATGATCTATGGAGATAGATTTACCTAATGGGGCTGAGCAAAGATACATATTGACAAGATACTAAAACTTTTTAGCATTTAAAACGCCAAGGAGTGATTCTTGCCGAAGTCACATGGAAAGAGTTTTTGCAAGACTCGGTGTCCCAAAACACTGATGAGCAAAATACATGATGGAGATTCCACACACTCTTGTGTTTGGATTAATCATGCATTCCATGGTATGTAAAACAACCAGATATGTCCAATACTCCCAAAGTTGTTGCGAGTATAGATACCAAAGTGATCAAAAGTACTGATCATGAGACAACAGTGAAAAAGAGTCATTGAGTACTATAGTTGCACTGATGACACGTTTTCTCGCAAGCGGAGATCATGAAGAGTTCATTGTAAAATGTTACATCGATACAGTCTTCATCTTTTCTCCATGCGATTTTTGATTTAAATTGAGGGTTTTGTGTAACACACAATATGGTGGCACAGTTAGTTGGAAAATGTTCCAAACAAATTACTGTGACGAATTCTATAACAGAGGTGAAGTATGATGCCGCTTTTAAAGCGACAAAGAAGATGTTGAATCATATAGTTCATTCATGAACTTAGTATGGTTCCAAGATGGCTTTTGTCAATGGGACACTACTGCAGGTAGTTGCTCCATAACTCAGTCTGAGGAATCCAGGTTCGACCTGTGATTCACATACATACAAAGCCAAGTCCACACAAAATATGAATTTTGTGAAAGCGTGAAAACGCGAGGATATGCAAAGATACACACGGATCTGAAGTCGTCAGATCCGTTGGACATCAGGCTATACCACATGCGAAGCATATTTTACACCAATGTGTCATAGGTGTAAAGTGCATTAACATTAACTAGATTATTGACTCTAGTGCAAGTGGGAGTCTGTAGGAGATATGCCCTAGAGGCAATAATAAATGTTATTGATTATCTCTCTGTTCATAATTATGTTTATATTCCATGCTATAACTGCTATGGTTCTCGAGTCTGCAATAACCATGAGGCTCGGAGGAAGACTCATATGCACGTGTGGAATAATAAACGGTAAAATGTATTCCTAGTCTGGCCTCTAAGACTGGCTCAAGTGTTGCATGATGGTTCTGTTTTCCTGATCATGGGCATGTCTATGCCAACAACTTTGAGGGCACAATGTTAGAGGAACATTTGTGTTGAATCGACCCGAATTGATGTTATGCTATGAGATTCATTCGTCACAAGTTAATGGTTAATAACATAGAGATGGTTAACGTTTGCATGATTACTTAGACCATGAGAGTATCGAGTTTCTTCATGCTTGCTTCATGAACTTTGGGGTTTGTTAAACGTCATCCGTAAATGGATGGCTATTACGACGGCTTACGGGTTCATGAAAAACTATGTCAAGTAACTTGATAGCTCGAGATTGGGATTTGCTCCTCCGACGATGGAGAGATATCTCTGGGCCCTCTCGGTGTTACGGTATCCATCATTGTCTGGCCAGACTCAGGATGATTTGATCACAGGGATGCCGGAACATGGGAACGAGAAAAGAGAACAATACCGGTAACGAGGTAACTGGCGTAATGGACAAGTTGTTGATCCATGGGGATGCCAACATGTCACACCTCAGGTATTTGTAACATATCGCGAAGCAACAGGAATAGCACACGGCAACTGGAGGTTCACTCGAATATTCATTCGTGTGGGTATAGGGGTCAATATGGGTGTCCACGGCTCCGATGTTGATCATTGGTCAGAAGGGGTTCCGGGTCATGTCTATACTTCACCGAACCTATAGGGTCACACGCTTAAGGGTCATCTATCTGCTGAATACTAGACAAGGAGTCCGAGAGAAAGTCACTGAAAAAGTTTCGGAGACAACGAAAATGTTTCGGAGAGAACACCGAAAAAGTTTTGGTAAAATCGAAAAGTTGTTTCGGATAAAACCATTGATCCAAAAAGGTTTTGGCAAGCACCGGGAATGTTTTGTAGGTTGCCAGATGGGTCTGGTAATTTCTGGAATTTTTTCGGAGAAAAAACCAGAAAAATGTTTCGGAGCTGCCGGAATTGTTTACCGGGTAAACGAAGATGGTTTTAAATTAAACCACCATACCGAAAATGTTCCAGAGCACGTCCAAATAATTTTAGAGGGTGCCGAAAATGTTCTGGGACCTTCTGAAATTTTTCAGAAGTAATAGTCGCGGAAAACATCTTGTCCCAGCGTGAGGGGACAAGATCCCACGACTCGTGGGGGCTGTTTTGGGGCGCCTCCCCTTGGGGGGGGCAGCCCCTTGTGGCTGGGCAAAAGGTGTTGGGGGGGCTCCCCCATGGTGGGGGGCAGCCTCCACAAATGGTGGGAAGTGTTGGGAGGTGGTGGGACCCCATGTTGGAGCACCATGGACAAGGGAACATATTTTTTCCTTGTTTGGTGGGAACATGTTCTCCTTGTTTTGTGGAACATGTTTTCCCCATGTTTAGTGGGCTGAAATTTCAGCCCCCTCCACCGCTTCCACCACTATATAAGGAGGAGAGGTGCTCTCCAACTCCACTCCAACTCTCTCACACAAGACATGCATGATCTGGCATCCTCTCTCCCTCCCACGAAATAGTTTCGTAGTGCCGAAAGGCTGTCTGGGTTCCGGTGGGAACTAGTTCTGGACGGCGAAGCCCTGCCGGATAGATGACACCGTATGTGTGCAACCCCGTAGAGAGGTCGTAGTTTCGTCCTTTTGCCCGAGGGGCTGTTCGAGTGTCCTCCCGAAGGGCTGTCCGAGTAACCGTCCGAGTTTCAAGGGTCCTCCCGGAGGGCTGTCCGTGACACTGTCCGAGGGACTGTCCGACCGCCTCCCGAAGGGCTGTCTGAGGGGCAGATGAGGGAGTACATCCTCACGGTTGGGAGGTTGTAAATCCTAGCTGCGGGGATCTGCACCGCCGATCGTCATCGACTCTACTTCCGCTGCGCTACGAGTCGGTAACGAAAATGATCAAACCTTGTATGCAGTCTACATAGTGGTCCTGGGCTGGTGCATAGGTCAGAATTTTTTTGTTTTCTGCTGCGTTCCCCTACAGTAGCCTTACTACTTCAACAACCGGTTGGACCAGTTAGCTATACACTTCACTTGAGGCCAATTTCATTATGTCATAGACTAATTTTATATAATTTCAGTACAAGAGAATTAGAGAGAGTAGCAAAGCTCAGGTGCATATGGATCCACAACGCCATATCACAAATCAATCTGAGTAATAGACATCATTACTTTGGATAACCTATAGCCAAGTTACATTGGATATGGATGCTACTGCATACTTCTAATCTGAAACCATGAACATTTGACAAGCAAATAAATTGTAGCAAGATGTAGGAATCATCCGGTAGACAGGAAACCCAATATACCACACCTAACCAGCCACCCAAGACGACAACAAATCAATCTAACCATTCAGGAGCACCAATTAAATGATCCACACTAACTATCTACGGTCGACTGCCATCTCATTTACCATTACATAAGGATATGAATTTGAACGTGGAAAACCAAAACAACCGAATCTATCTTGGCCTTCATCTCTCACCAGATCCATTTATTCATCCAAGAATACAATGAAAAGGCATTAAAGTCGCAAAGCATCTCGTGGGGCACTCCTATAACTATCATATGTCCTAAAAACACCTTGCAGGCCTACCCCCTCCTCAACATCAAAGCCACACTTTATAAACAACCTAGCTAGATCCAATGCTCCCCTGGAAATCAAGGTACCAACAAAACAAGGCAAGTCCAAAAAAATCACCTTTATCTCTCACCAGGTCCACCTACTTATCCCAGAACACCAATCTCAAGGGGCACACCAAACCTGCATACATTGAAGAATCCCGGTCTCTCGCAGCTGCAAGAAATTGAAGCACATAAGTAAACATCTATAAATTGAATATAAGACACACAAGAAATAAGAAAACCCATTCTTTGCTTTCAGCATTGCAAAACAAATTGACAGAAAATATAGTTCTTCATGGTGCCTCTTTTCCGTTTATGCATGAGCCTAGGATGCAATCGGGCATGGATCCATGAAAGATCATTGCGTACTAAACAAAATTACCTTTTCCACCTTGAAGGTATGTTAGTGCTCTCAGCTACCTAAACTGGCTCCCCGCTCAAACCAATGCACCCACTTGTACAATCCATAATATATCAAATCACACACTAACTCACAATTAACCTAACAGAGAAAGCCAAGGAATGATGGAGAGGGGATTTTGGTAGTGCAGGAGAGGGCGGTTTTATACCTACTCTGTTGACCCCGAGTGCCGAAGAACACCGCCACGGTGGCGTCGACCTGGGAGGAAGTAGGCAGGGAGCACATGTGAGGAAGTAGGCAGGGAGCACAGTCAGCAGGAAGATGAGATATCTCACTATCTCCTGTTATCCAATCGGATCATTTCTCTCTCAGCAAAATAGACAATGATATTCTGTTGTCTGAAGATATTCTCAAAAGGAAATGGCTTTTTCATCTTTAAAAGGGTCAAAGATGAACCTATAATGTGAATGTCTATGCGTATGTTCCAGAAGCGATCACCAATTTTAACTGATTTGTGAAGTTCACCTTTGTAAGAAACCAAACCATACTAAATGAAGCTACTGCTATTAGCACTACCAGAAAAATGCTACTGCTCCCATCAACGATAGGAGGATACCTTGGAGAACAAAGCATTACATAGAACTAAGGCGCATATATGTGAAATATTTGTACTGAAGCCAAATTGTAGTTACTTTTTCTAATGATTGTTTGACTGCAGATATATGTTGATTTTATATACAAGCAGTATGGTATGTAGAAATAGATATACACAGCAATATCCCATATGTAGAGTATTTGAATTCTAATAATCAGGTATTATACCCTAGAACTAAAATTTCCAAAAACTATACCTAAATTTGGTTTGGATTTGTGCATAAATCATGGTGCCCTGGCTCCATGGATCACCAATTCAGCGTCCAATATATACTGTATCAGTAGCGTTCTCCCTTACTGTTTCAAAACAATAGATTTAAGTTATACAGGAGACGTAGTTGTGAAATGAGCAGCAGGGAGAGTATCCAAGAATCAAATGGAGCATCTGAATTACCTGGGTGCTCACTAAAACAAATTGTGCAGAGACCATGAAGAAATGTTTCAAGGCATTGCTCTTCATCGTAGCTGATCAACCATTGAAAAACATCCTCTACAGACAGAATCTCTTCAACAACCATAGCATCCACAGGAGCCATCGTACTATCAGACTTGAGTATGATTATCTTGCCATCAAAACCAACATGAGAGAGCGTAGAGCCCTGCACCCACTCAAAAACAACTTCCTGTCCAGGCTGTTGTGCCCAAATCAATTCAAGCATGTGACAAAAGGGTTGAGACCTTCACAGTATCCAACCACTGTACACCAAGAGAGAAGTATGGAGGATGATGGCTCGGGTATGATGGAGGCATAAGGCATGTCAATGATATTGGAGCCAAATGTTTGACATTGAATTTGAACTGGTTGTGTGGGTAATCATCAACACTCTGGATTTCTATGGACACACTGATACCATCTGGAATTCCACAGTGCACATGGATCTGTAAAGAATTGAAAACGAGTAAGGAAAGAGTACCGCAGATTTTGTTGGTATTTTGGTAACCGATGAGTACTTGAACTGGAAGTCTGGAACCAATCAAAACAACAATAGATTCCTCAATCAAGAAAATAAATGTATAGGAAAATAGAGATACCTGGAAGGAGCATGGTACAGACTTTTCACCAAAAATATCCAAATTGTCTCCATAAATTGTCTCAAGTGCCAGTATATGTGCAAGCATATATCAGAGAAAAAGTACATCAGAAGAAAGTTTGGAAAATTACTGAGTTCTCCCCATAAATTGACTCAAGTGCAATGATGCAAAAACATGGTCAATGATGCCTCTCCCCTGCAGCAGCCCACCATCTTCTTCCTCGCAATGCCGCCCTCCCAGCTCGCATCCACACTCCCCCGTCTCCTTCTATTGTTCTACCCCCTCCTGTCTACCACCCATCTGGGCACCGGTTAATAAAAGCATTTTAGTACTGTATATATGAACATATATGTTATATATTTGTACCAGAAACATAAGAAGAGGACCTTACAGTGCTTGCCAATGTTGGGCATCTCGCCACCCTGGGTGACCTCCACGGCGTATGGCTCGATCCCCAGCTTGCTGTAGTCGAAGACGGTATCCACGGTGTACCCGCCCTTGTACTTGACCATGCACTTGGCTCCACTTGCTGCTCCCAGAGAAACCAACATTGTTTGAGGAAAACCCCAATTCAAGAAACCTGGAAAGTGCGTCACGGTGCAAGAGAGGGATTTCGGCAGTCACCTGTGTTGGCCGTCGATTTGAGCGACCACAGCCGCTACAACACCGCCGACGCCGCATTGGAGAGGAACCCGCTCACCACCTCTGCGACAGCAACCAAAAACACTCATCAGAACCACCGAACTAAATCAAAGAAACGCCGAAGCGAGAGAGAGAGAGAGAGAGAGCAAGAAGCAGGGTCTCACTTGCGGGGTATGACGCCGCAGACGCCGGAGGGGAAGGGCCTTGGCCAGGTGGCACGCGGTGATGCCGGCCGCTTCTTTGTCGTGTCCGCGGCCCGCGCTCCTCCTCCTCTGCCTGGTCTCGATGGGGAGGAGGAAGGGTGATGGCAGCGCGCGCCTGACAACGAGGAGAGGATGCGGGAGGAGGAGGAATTGAAATACAAATATTTCTGTCAGCCAAGACTCTAGTGATTCAGTCAATAATCAAACAAGGTGCAAGTGCATCCTACCCTCTGACGGGTTCAAGCACGATGGAAGTGACCCCCCCGCCGGCTATTCTTTTGAACAACAACCTGCAATAGCAAATATAGCTACTTGTAAATCCGCCATTAACTACGGTAACCCAATAAAGAGTACACACATTGAGAAAACTTTATATACCTTTTGTGGTACAGTGTCATCTTGATTGACAAAATACTGCCTGGTACCATTAAGAACAGAAGTTTCAGTGTTACATATACAACATGCATACTCAGAACAAAGATTGGAAAATAAAATAAACAATATGTATGCAAGACAAGCCTTACTTGACAGTTGATTATGCTGGGTGGTCCTGTAATGGGTTTGGGTAAGTCTGAAAAAGAACAGCAAGCCATAAGCTCAATTCTCATGGATCATGGTTTCACCTTTCTATCAAAGTAAATTAAGCATGGTTGGGAAAACATTGACTAACATTGCTGATAAGAAAATCCACTTTTTACAAATTTTAATAAATTGGCTGTGACAACTTTAACTGAATATGTCAGTGAAAAGCAACAAGCCAATAATAATAGATTACTACTTCTCTGATGAGGATATCATCCAGTGTATCCAATCAAAACTCCCATTCCCAAAAGCAGAGACAACGACAATAACTTATGGAACTATGAATTCATAGAATAGCCACAGCTTTGCTAGTATTCATCAGCGTTGCCTGCTACTCCCTCTGTCCAGCAGGTTACTACTTCTCTAGCGAGAACATCATCCATTCTATCCAATCAAATCTCCCATTCCTTCCCAAAAGCAGAGCCAACAACAGTACCTTATGGAACTATATGAATCCACAGGGTAGCCACAATCTTGCTAGCATTCACCGAAGTTGCCTGCTATCTGTGAACCGTAACTGACTAATTAGCTCCTGCACGCTCTCAAGCTGAGTTCGGTTTCGACGGTACAATGTCCAAAAATGGGTCTCAACCACAGAAATCCCAAATCGACCAAACCCTGCATACATCGCGGTCATGTTTCCTGCCAAATCAGCGCCGGATCATTTCGTTGGTACTGACAGACGCTTAGCTAAAGATGCACCGCACAAAACCAATCACCATGAGCTGAAACGATGGCACCCACAGCGAACCAAGACCCACGGTCGAGCGAGGAGGGGCAGGGCAGGGGGGAGGGGGGCTGCTCACCAGGACGCCGGGGAGGTAGTCGGCGAGGTGGGGCACGTTGTCGAGGACGTATCCGAAGTCGCCCTCGGAGATCTTGATGTATGCGGCGTCGGTGAGGCTGACGTGGGAGGCGTTGCAGAGGGCGCGGAGGTTGGGGTAGGAGTTGCGGGAAATCCGCACGCACATGGCGGAGAAGGGCAGCGCTGCCTTGGCCTGCTGCTACTGCTTCCCGCCGCCGCCGCCGCCGTCGTGCTCCTCGTCCTCCCTCCACTGCTGCTCGTCGCCGCCTTGGCCTGCTGCTGCTGCTGCTCCCCGCCGCCGCCGTCGTCGTGCTCCTCGTCCTCCCTCCGCTGCTGCTCGTCATCGTTGCTGGGAGCGCTCTGTTGCGGTGGATCTGGCCGCCGAAGGAGCAGTGGAGGAGAGGGGAGGAGAGGAGGCACGTGGGAGGGGAGGGGAGGGGAGAGGGGGCGCGTGGGAGGGGAGTGGAGGAGGCGGCTAGGGTTCAAGACAGGAGCGGCTGCCCTTTATAAACCTGCACATGAAATGACTAAAATGCCCTTGGCGGGGCACAGAAATTACACGCGGTGTCACGCGTTTTCGATTACTATCCATTGCTACAGCATCTCCGGCTCAATTCGACGGCCTGCGTCCTCCACGCGCTCGATCCAACGACCTAAAATGCATCAAGAAAACGATCGGACGACCAGAAGTTGCTAAACTCTAAGAGCGTCCGACGGATGCTTCGTTTCTTCTTTTTGGATACACCTCTTCCTCACTACTACTACATGTGGTGAGTGAGAGCATCTACAACCGGACTTCTCAAACCCGCCTCATACGCCCGGGCAGGCCGCCCGGTCGCTGCCCGGTCACAATTTTTTTGACCCAGACGGGCCTCTCAAACGGCCCTCAAACGCCCGGGCTGACCGTCGCCCTTCATATCCTGCCCAAATATGGGGCGGATATGGGGCGCCCGGGCACGCCCGCCACGTCGGACCCGACAACCCGATCCCACCCCAAATTACACCAAATCGCCCCCAGCTGCCGGATCCATTTGCTCTCTCCTCTGTTCTTTCTCCTCCGCGCCATCCGGCTCGCAGCTCTGCCGCCGCGCACGCTCCGCAGCCGTACCCAGGCTCTCCACCGCTAGCTCTGGAAGAGCGCTCCCATCCTCGCCGCGGGGGACGTTGTCGCCGGCCCGGACGCCACCGTGATACGTCCGGCAACTCTCAGGCTCCGCCTTGCGTTTGATGTGTTCGACACATTGACCGACCGGAATTATTGTGATTTTGTTAGGTAAATGATGGATTCTGATGCTTTGTCGGACGAGGAGTATAGACCGATGGAGCTTGACCAAATGAATCAAGATGAGTTCTTCGATTCGTCGGATTCGGACGAAGAAGTGGACATGATCATGCTCATGAGCATGCAAGAGGAAATAGACCGGCAAGTGCAGCATATTCTCAACTTCAAGGGTTCAATCAAAGGGAGAAGAGTGATCAACCGGGACAGAGTGTCCGGAGCAAAGCTACTATACAATGACTACTTTGCTCCCACACCTGCTTTCCCGGATGATTCATGGTTTCGTCGCCGTTTTCGCATGTGGAAACCATTGTTTTTGCGCATTGTGGAGGGAGTGGAGGCACACGACTGTGACGACCCCGGCTTAATCATGTACTAATCATACACGCAAATGCACACGATCAAGCCTAAGGACTCACTTGAAGATATCACAACACAACTCTAAAACATAAATAAAGTCATACAAGCTTTATATTACAAGCCAGGGCCTCGAGGGCTCGAATACATAAGCTCGATGCATACAAGCGTCAGTGGAAGCATTAGAGTTTGAGTACAGACTATTACAGAGAGAGAGAGAGATAAGCCTTCACAGAGGCGGGGTAAAATAAAAGTCTACAACCGAAAGGCGAAGGCCTCCTGCCCTGGACCCTCCGATCCTACTCCTGGTCGTCAGTCGGCTCCTCGTAGTAGTACTCGTCGGGAGGGTAGTAGTAGTAGCCATAGTCATAAACTGGGGCGGCAGTCTCAGGGGCTCCGTCGTCTGGCAGCATCGAATGAAAATGGGGGAAAAAGAAAGTAAAGCAAACGTGAGTACTCATCCGAAGTACTCAGCAAGTAAGGATCTACTCTACATATGCATCATTTTCAAAGGAAGGCTGTATATGTGGACTGGGCTGCAGAAATGCCAGAATAGAGGGGGAAAGCCTAGTCCTATCGAAGACTAGCATCTTCAGTCTTGCAGCATATAAGAGAGGAGAGTAACATAATGTAAAGTAGTAGTAGTGTTATCAACCTCGGCCTGAGATCCTTTCTCGACTCCCGCGAGAAAGCAATCCCAGAGCCCTAGTATCCAGTTATCATCTCATCATCATGTTCTAGTTGTACCGATCGGGATACAACTCCGAGTGTCCACGTCTAGCCACGATACGGAAAGGACCAATATAGCGGGGAGCTAGCTTGCCCTTGATTCCGAAATGATGAGTACCCTTCATAGGAGTGACTCGAACATAAGCATGATCACCTGGTTGGTAAGTCAGAACCCATCGCTTGCGATCATAATTGCTCTTCTGGCGGTCCTGAGCCGCCTTGAGATTTTCCCGAACAATTCGAACTTGTTCTTCGGCATGTTGAATGATGTCCGGTCCCACAAGTGGTCGTTCCCCAGTTTCTGACCAATTCAGAGGGGTTCGACACTTACGGCCATAAAGCACTTCGAAAGGGGCCATTTTTAAGCTGGCTTGATAACTGTTGTTATAGGAGAACTCGGCATATGGAAGAGATTCCTCCCATTTCTTACCGAATGATATAACACACGCTCGAAGCATATCTTCAAGCACTTGGTTAACTCGCTCAACTTGGCCTTGGGACTGAGGATGATAAGCTGAACTCCATGTAATATGAGTTCCCATTGCTTGTTGGAAACTTTCCCAGAACTTGGAGGTGAAGAGACCACCACGATCTGAACTTATCTCCTTCGGAATACCATGAAGAGCAACAATCCTGGAGATGTAAAGTTCTGCTAACTAACTAGCAGTGATAGTCTCCTTAACAGGTAGAAAATGTGCAACCTTGGAGAGTTGGTCCACGACGACAAGAATAGCGTCATGACCCTTCTGTGACTTAGGAAGACCAGTAATGAAATCCATCTGGACTTTATCCCATTTCCACAGGGGAATAGGAAGTGGTTGCAGAAGTCCAGCAGGCTTCTGATGTTCTGCCTTGATGCGACGACATACGTCACACTCAGCAACATATCGAGCGATGTTTTGCTTCATCCTAGACCACCAGTACCTTTGTCGAAGATCACGATACATCTTGGTACTACCCGGATGGATAGACAGTGGTGTATCATGTGCTTCCTTCATGACCTTGTCTGTCATAAGTTCGAAGCGAGGTACTACGATGCGGTCTCGAAAGTACAATGTGCCATCTTCAGCAACAGAGAAATCCTGGTACTTATCAAGGTGAAGCTCCTTCTTCATCAAATCAATTTCAGCATCCTTGGCTTGAGCTTCTTTGACAGCCTTCTCAAGGTTCGGTTGTACCACAAGGTTATTAAGGGAACCGTGCGGAACAATTCGGAGGTTCAACTTGCTCAGTTCTTCATACAGACGAGGTTGAGCTCGCCTTACCATGAGGTTGTTACAATAGGACTTCTGGCTTAAAGCATTAGCCATCACATTAGCTTTGCCCGGGGTATATGAAATTCCACAGTCATAGTCCGCCCCCCCCCCCCCCCCCCCCCCCCCCCCCCCCCCCCCCCCCCCCCCCCCCCCCCCCCCCCCCCCCCCCCCCCCCCCCCCCCCCCCCCCCCCCCCCCCCCCCCCCCCCCCCCCCCCCCCCCCCCCCCCCCCCCCCCCCCCCCCCCCCCCCCCCCCCCCCCCCCCCCCCCCCCCCCCCCCCCCCCCCCCCCCCCCCCCCCCCCCCCCCCCCCCCCCCCCCCCCCCCCCCCCCCCCCCCCCCCCCCCCCCCCCCCCCCCCCCCCCCCCCCCCCCCCCCCCCCCCCCCCCCCCCCCCCCCCCCCCCCCCCCCCCCCCCCCCCCCCCCCCCCCCCCCCCCCCCCCCCCCCCCCCCCCCCCCCCCCCCCCCCCCCCCCCCCCCCCCCCCCCCCCCCCCCCCCCCCCCCCCCCCCCCCCCCCCCCCCCCCCCCCCCCCCCCCCCCCCCCCCCCCCCCCCCCCCCCCCCCCCCCCCCCCCCCCCCCCCCCCCCCCCCCCCCCCCCCCCCCCCCCCCCCCCCCCCCCCCCCCCCCCCCCCCCCCCCCCCCCCCCCCCCCCCCCCCCCCCCCCCCCCCCCCCCCCCCCCCCCCCCCCCCCCCCCCCCCCCCCCCCCCCCCCCCCCCCCCCCCCCCCCCCCCCCCCCCCCCCCCCCCCCCCCCCCCCCCCCCCCCCCCCCCCCCCCCCCCCCCCCCCCCCCCCCCCCCCCCCCCCCCCCCCCCCCCCCCCCCCCCCCCCCCCCCCCCCCCCCCCCCCCCCCCCCCCCCCCCCCCCCCCCCCCCCCCCCCCCCCCCCCCCCCCCCCCCCCCCCCCCCCCCCCCCCCCCCCCCCCCCCCCCCCCCCCCCCCCCCCCCCCCCCCCCCCCCCCCCCCCCCCCCCCCCCCCCCCCCCCCCCCCCCCCCCCCCCCCCCCCCCCCCCCCCCCCCCCCCCCCCCCCCCCCCCCCCCCCCCCCCCCCCCCCCCCCCCCCCCCCCCCCCCCCCCCCCCCCCCCCCCCCCCCCCCCCCCCCCCCCCCCCCCCCCCCCCCCCCCCCCCCCCCCCCCCCCCCCCCCCCCCCCCCCCCCCCCCCCCCCCCCCCCCCCCCCCCCCCCCCCCCCCCCCCCCCCCCCCCCCCCCCCCCCCCCCCCCCCCCCCCCCCCCCCCCCCCCCCCCCCCCCCCCCCCCCCCCCCCCCCCCCCCCCCCCCCCCCCCCCCCCCCCCCCCCCCCCCCCCCCCCCCCCCCCCCCCCCCCCCCACTCCTTGGCCGAAGTTGAGTCTAGAGGTCCAAAACTTGTTTTACTAACTTGGTTGTGTGGCTTACGGGCCCACGTCGCCAACTGGGTGGTATTAGGATCTTTTACTTCTCGACCTTTACTCTGGGTCTCTAACTTCTCTTCTATTCGGGTTTTAAAATTACTAACACCGACACTTAGGATCTCGTAAATTCCATCCACCCGGAGAGCTGGATTCAGTGCGATTTCCCTGTCTTTGATCTGATTAGTCTGATAATCATTTTCCTTTCCATTGTTTTGTTTAACCTTTCCATTCGAGATCTGTTATATTTCTCGTCGTCGAATAATAATCCTGAACTTCTCTGTTTCAGATGGACCGACTGTTTCCCCCTCACCCTATGACACAGCTTGTGCTTCGCACCTGGGCTAGAGACGTACCCGGGTTTCCAGCTGTTCTGATCGACCTCTTGATCAGGCTGAGATACCGCTGGTGCCTCGAGTACATGGTCTACGAGGTCTATCGCGAGTTCAACCAGGAGCAGTACTATGCTGATGTTCGCATCTACGATCAGCAGGATGACTCAGACACAGAGCTGCACCGTTTTCACGGTATCAGAGTGGCCCGTGGGCCAGTGCCGAGCTTTCGTGTTCAGCCCCGATGTTATCATTGATATTGAAGGACTAGAGTTCCGCGCCTCTCCCATTATACTCAAGTCCTCATCAATCGATCTTATTTTGGGAATGGACTGGTTGAAGGCTCATTATGCCTCAATCAATTATGCAACTAAAGTTGTACACCTTCTGCACCCGTCGGATGAGATAGTGAATTATCAAGCCCACGTCACTAAGAATGCCGAGGCTCAAATTTATGCCTTGAACGCATTGAACGCTTCTCCACTGGAGGGTATCGAAAACATTCCGGTCGTGTGCGACTTCTAGGATGTTTTTCCAGAAGAACTTCCAGGAATACCCCCTGCTAGGGCTGTCGAGTTCGTCATCGACTTGAAGCCTGGCACCACTCCTATTGCGAAGCGTCCCTACAAGATGCCTCCGCACCATCTTATCGAGCTTAAGGAAGAAATTGACAAGTCACTTAGCAAGGGTTTCATCTGCCCAAGTTCCTCACCCTGGGGAGCACCTTCTCTCTTTGTCAAGAAGAAAGATGGTACGAATAGGTTGGTTCAAGATTACCGTCCTATCAACCAGGCAACCATTCAGAACAAATATCCGCTTCCCCGGATCAATGATTTATATGATCAACTCTCTGGATCTTCAGTGTTCTCTAAACTCGACTTGAGGTTGGGTTATCACCAGATCCGTGTCCGCGAAGAGGATATTCCCAAGACGGCCTTCGTTACTCGTTATGGCTCCTACGAGTACACCGTGATGTCCTTTGGCCTCACTAACGCTCCAGCTACGTTCTCCCGCTTAATGAACTACATATTCATGGATTACCTCGACAAGTTCATCGTGGTATATCTGGATGATATTCTGGTTTATTCGAAGAATAAGGAAGAACACACTGAACACCTACGCCTTGTTCTGGAAAGGCTTCGAGAACACAAGTTATATGCCAAGTACTCCAAGTGTGAGTTCTGGCTTTCTGAAGTGACCTACCTTGGACATGTCATTTCCAAGGACGGTATAGCCGTTAACCCGGAGCGTGTTCAGGCTATTCTTGACTGGACTCCTCCGAAGAATGCCAAGCAAGTCTGAAGTTTCCTCGGTCTAGCAAGCTATTGCCGACGATTCGTCGAGAACTTCTCTAAGATTGCCAAGCCACTGACTAATCTGCTTCACAAGGGCGTTAAGTTCGAGTGGACAGATAAATGTCAGGAAAGTTTCCATACCCTCAAGGACAAGCTTACTTGTGCTCCAGTGCTTGCTCCTCCAGATTCTCGCCAGGACTTTGTGATCTTCTGCGACGCTTCACGTCAAGGTTTAGGCTGTGTCCTGATGCAAGAACGAAAAGTGATTGCATATGCCTCGCGACAATTGCGACCGCATGAAGAAAATTATCCAGTACATGATCTTGAACTTGCTGCTGTGATATATGCTCTGAAACAGTGGCGACACTATCTTCTGGGTAATCGGTGTGAGATTTATACCAATCACCAAAGTCTGAAGTATCTGTTTACTCAGCCGGATCTCAACCTCCGTCAACAACGATGGTTAGAAGTCATTACGGACTATGACTGTGGAATTTCATATACCCTGGGCAAAGCTAATGTGATGGCTGATGCTTTAAGCCGGAAGTCCTATTGTAACAACCTCATAGTTAGGCGAGCTCAACCTCATCTTTATGAAGAACTGAGCAAGTTAAACCTCCGAATTTTCCCGCAGGGTTCCCTTAACAACCTTGTGGTACAGCCGAACCTTGAGAAGGCTGTTAAAGCAGCGCAAGCCAAAGATGCTGAAATTGATCTGATGAAGAAGGAGCTTCACCTTGAGAAGTACCGGGATTTCTCTGTTGCTGAAGATGGTACATTGTACTTCTGAGACCGCATCGTAGTACCTCGCTTCGAACTTATGACAGACAAGGTCATGAAGGAGGCCCATGATACACTGCTGTCTATCCATCCGGGTAGTACCAAGATGTATCGTGATCTTCGTCAAAGGTACTGGTGGTCTAGGATGAAGCAAGACATCGCTCGTTATGTTGCCGAGTGTGACGTTTGCCATCGCATCAAGGCAGAACATCAGAAGCCTGCTGGACTTCTGCAACCGCTTCCTATTCCCCTGTGGAAATGGGATAAAGTCCAGATGGATTTCATCACTGGTCTTCCTAAGTCTCAGAAGGGTCATGATGCTATTCTAGTCGTCGTCGACCAACTCTCCAAGGTTGCACATTTTCTACCTGTCAAGGAGACTATCACTGCTAGTCAGTTAGCAGAGCTTTACATCTCCAGAATTGTTTCTCTCCATGGTATTACAAAGGAGATAAGTTCAGATCGTAGTGGTCTCTTCACTTCCAAGTTCTGGGAAAGTTTCCAACAAGCAATGGGAACTCATATTACATGGAGTTCAGCTTATCATCCTCAGTCCCAAGGCCAAGTTGAGCGAGTTAACCAAGTGCTTGAAGATATGCTTCGAGCATGTGTTATATCATTCGGTAAGAAGTGGGAGGAATCTCTTCCATATGCCGAGTTCTCTTATAACAACAGTTATCAAGCCAGCTTGAAGATGGCCCCTTTCGAAGTGCTTTATGGCCGTAAGTGTCGAACCCCTCTGAATTGGTCAGAAACTGGGGAACGACCACTAGTGGGACCGGACATCATTCAACATGCTGAAGAACAAGTTCGAATTGTCTGGGAAAATCTCAAAGCGGCTCAGGACCGCCAGAAGAGCAATTATGATCGCGAGCGATGGGGTTTGACTTATCAACCAGGTGATCATGCTTATCTTTGAGTCACTCCTATGAAGGGAACTCGTCGTTTCGGAATCAAGGGCAAGTTAGCTCCCTGCTATATTGGTCCTTTCCGCATCGTGGCTAGACGTGGACAGGTGGCATATAAATTGGAGTTGCCACCGCAATTCTCTCATATCCACGACATCTTCCACATGTCACAGCTTCGAAAATGTTTCAATGAATCTCCGCACCGTGCTGTGGATCATGAGATGCTCGATTTGCAAGATGATCTATCCTATAAGGAGCATCCGATCCGCATTCTCGATGAAGCTGAGCGTCGAACTCGTCAGAAGACGATCAAGTTCCTGAAAGTGCAGTGGTCGAATCACACTGAAGATGAAGCCACTTGGGAACGTGAGGATAATCTCCGAGCAGAATATCCCGAATTCTTTCCTTCTGCCTCCTAAATTCTCGGGACGAGAATTTCTTTTAGAGGAGGAGAATTTGTAACACCCCCTTGTAATAAGCCCTGTGACACTCTGTAAATTTTGCCAAGTCATGATCATTTGCAGTGCCAAGTCATATGGGTTAAGGTTTCAATTCAAATTCAAATATGAAAATCAATTTAAATTCCAAAGTGAATTATGGAGTTGTTCAAATTCTGATGGAAAAATGTTCATTATTTGGCAAATAATCCAGGAACATTTATAAAACCATCATTGAAATATTTGGAGTCTGATTAATGAGGCAAACTAGGTGAAACAGCACCAAAACAGAATATTTAAATCTATTTAAATTCATTTCAAATTCAAATGGATTCCGAATTTGTCCAAACCACTTTTGGGTGAAAGACGAAACTGCAATGTATTATTTGGGCCTAGTCCCATATTTTACAAAATAGCAAAAGTAATCTAAACAATTCAAAACAGAGAAGAAAGTAAAGAAACAGAAAATAAAAATACAACGAGGCACTGTGCACTGGGCCTTAGTGCACAGTGCCCCGAACCCAGCCCACCAGGCCCATCTTCTTCTCCCTCCTCCCCGTATCAGCCGCGCCATGGCCGCACGCGCGTGCGCCAGCCGGCCGGCGACAGCGCGACGCCGACACCCACCGACGAGGGGATAAGGGCAAGCGCACGTGCGTCCACCCTGGCCTCCTCGACCACTCCTCCCCTCTCCCCTCGCCCTCCTTTCCCCAGATCCACCGACGACCGACGCGGTCGCCGCCGCGCCACTGCTCTGCCGCGGCCACCGGCGGCCCCGCACTCGTCCACGGTGCCGGCCAGCTCCGCCTTCGTCTTCTGCGTCCACTGGCGGCCTCATCTGGAGCGGGGAAGCACCGAGGCGCCGGATCCTCTCCGTCTTCTTCCTCGGGTCGCCGGCGCCTCTCCGTCGATCTTCTGCACTGCGGCTACTAAACCCCCACCGGACCACCGTGTGTCCACTCGGTGAGCATCCACCTCACTCCTCCTTCCTCTGGATGTCCGTCCACTCCCCGTAGCTAGCTAGCGCCGTCGCTCGCCATTGCCGTGCTCTGACCGCCGCCACCGTAGCCATTAGCGCGCACCCGAGCCCCGTCAGCTCGAGCCAGTGGCTCAGTCGAGCTCCTGGAGAGCTGCTGTACCGCCCTAGCTGGTTTGCACGCCCACGCCCCCCCCCCCCCCCCCCCCCCCCCCCCCCCCCCCCCCCCCCCCCCCCCCCCCCCCCCCCCCCCCCCCCCCCCCCCCCCCCCCCCCCCCCCCCCCCCCCCCCCCCCCCCCCCCCCCCCCCCCCCCCCCCCCCCCCCCCCCCCCCCCCCCCCCCCCCCCCCCCCCCCCCCCCCCCCCCCCCCCCCCCCCCCCCCCCCCCCCCCCCCCCCCCCCCCCCCCCCCCCCCCCCCCCCCCCCCCCCCCCCCCCCCCCCCCCCCCCCCCCCCCCCCCCCCCCCCCCCCCCCCCCCCCCCCCCCCCCCCCCCCCCCCCCCCCCCCCCCCCCCCCCCCCCCCCCCCCCCCCCCCCCCCCCCCCCCCCCCCCCCCCCCCCCCCCCCCCCCCCCCCCCCCCCCCCCCCCCCCCCCCCCCCCCCCCCCCCCCCCCCCCCCCCCCCCCCCCCCCCCCCCCCCCCCCCCCCCCCCCCCCCCCCCCCCCCCCCCCCCCCCCCCCCCCCCCCCCCCCCCCCCCCCCCCCCCCCCCCCCCCCCCCCCCCCCCCCCCCCCCCCCCCCCCCCCCCCCCCCCCCCCCCCCCCCCCCCCCCCCCCCCCCCCCCCCCCCCCCCCCCCCCCCCCCCCCCCCCCCCCCCGAATAACAACAAACAAAATATGCGCAAGGACCAAACATGCATGAGATGTTACACTATGCTGTCAGAAGGTCAACAGAGATCATGCATCTAAGAACTTCATCTATATATTGTAAGTCTAATTTCTGAAAGTTGTTAGAATATCTGTTTAAACTCTTGTAATCTAAACCTCCCTCCTATCTCTACTTCTCTCGTTTCCTTCTCGGACTCCTCATGTATCGATGAATCCTAGCGATCATCGTAAACTTGTAAGCCACGACAGGGGCAATTCCTGTCTCCAATAAATAGACACAACGCGGCTCCCATCGGGAGTAGGAACGCTTCCACAAGATCAAATCTTACATGGTATACAGAGCTAGCCTCTTCCCTTCCATCTAGCAAAACAGAAACCAAACCCTATCATCGCCATGGCCGCAAGCTCGAGCGCCGTCGTCCTCAACCTCGGCGCATCTCCAACAGAAAAGCTTGCAAGGGGGAATTACCTCCTGTGGAAGGCGCAAGTAATGCCGGTGCTGCGTGGAGCGCAGGTGACCGGCCTCCTGGACGGCAGCGACGCCGCACCACCGAAGACGGTGGAAATCACCAAGGCGGACAAGACCACGGCCATAGAGCCCAATCCTCTATATGGCCCGTGGCTGTCGAAGGACCAGCAGGTCCTGAGCTATTTGCTCAATTCGCTGACCCCGGAGATCCTTGCACAAGTCATCGGTAAAGACAGTACCTATGATCTTTGGATTGCCTTTACTACCTTGTTCGCTGCGCAGTCTCAATCCCGGATAACAAATCTGAGGATCGCAATCTCCAATACCAAGAAGGGCAACATGTCCAGCAATGCATTCATCGCCAAGATGAAAAGCCTCGGAGATGAACTCGCTGCAGCGGGTCGTCCAGTAACCGATGGAGAGATGGTTGATTACATCTTGGCTGGACTCGATCGAGACTATGATCCTATTGTAGCAGCAATTGGCGCCATCAAGAACTCCATTACGGTCGATGATCTCTTCTCGCAGATCTCTGCTTTTGACCAGAGGATGGAGATGCTAGGAGATGGTCCAGGCGGGTTTCGCTCCTCTGCCAATGCCATCTACAGAGGGTGTGGGTAGTACAGACCAAGAGGAGGCCGTGGGCGAGGAAACAGGGGGCGTGGCCGTGGTGATCGCGGTGATCGCGGCGGCAGCTACGGTGGTCATCAACAACGCCCACGACAACAACCACAACAGCCACAACAGCAAGAACGGGATTATCCCGAGTGCCAGATCTGCTACAAGCATCATCCCGGCAGCGCAAGGGCCTGCTGGCATCGGTATGATGAGGATCACGAAGAAAAGAAGGCCAACATCGTCACAAACTCCTACGGGATTGACACAAACTGGTATGCAGACTCTGGCGCCACCGAGCACATTACAGGGGAGCTTGATAAGCTGACGATGAGAGAAAGATACCATGGAGGTGACCAGGTGCACACGGCAAGTGGTTCAGGTATGGACGTTACACATGTTGGAAATTCAATTGTTAAAACCCCCTTAAAAGACATGCATCTAAACAATGTCTTACATGTCCCTGATACATCCAAGAATCTTGTCTCTGTTCATCGCTTTACCCTCGATAATAATGTTCTCATAATTTTTTACCCTTACTCTTTTGTGGTCAAGGACTTGGCAACGAGGAGAATCATTCTTAGAGGAAAGTGTGAGGGAGGCTTGTATCCACTCATATCATCATCTTCATCATGGTCGAATAAACAAGCCTGGAGTGTCACCAAACCATCTTCGGCAAAGTGGCATAGTCGTTTGGGTCATCCCTCTTCAGTTATAGTTCAGCATGTCCTTAGTAAAAATAAGCTCTCCTATGAGCCTAGTTCTGAGTCAGTTTGTGATGCTTGTCAACAAGCTAAGAGTCATCAGTTACCCTATCCTATTTCCACTAGTATTTCCACTGCTCCATTGCAACTTGTTTTCTCTTATGTGTGGGGACCAGCTCCTACCTCAGTTGGTAGATTTTCATACTATGTAAGCTTCATTGATGACTATAGTAAATTTACCTGGATTTATTTGCTAAAGAAACGATCCGATGTTTTCCAAGTTTTTAGCAACTTCCAAAACCTTGTTGAACGACAATTGAACTCCAAAATTCTTGCCATGCAAACAGATTGGGGTGGTGAGTATGAGAAACTAAATTCCTTCTTCCAAAATATTGGAATTTCTCATCATGTTTTGTGTCCCCATGCTCACCAACAAAACGGGTCGGTTGAACGCAAACACCGCCATATTGTTGAAGTAGGACTAGCATTGCTAGCAAATGCTTCCATGCCTTTGAAATTTTGGGATGAAGCCTTTCTTACTGCCACATATCTTATAAACATTCGTCCTAGCAAAGTCATCAACTTTGAGAATCCCATCACTCGTCTTTTTGGTATTTCACCAGATTACAAGTCTCTTAGAGTTTTCGGATGTGCTTGTTGGCCCAACCTCAGGCCTTATAACACACGCAAACTTGCGTTCCGTTCAAAAAAATGTGCCTTCATAGGCTACAGCCCCATGCACAAAGGAGTCAAGTGCCTTGACATCTCTACGGGACGAGTATATATCTCTAGAGACGTTGTGTTTGACGAGTCAGTATTTCCTTTTGCATCACTCCATCCCAACGCCGGTGCCCTTCTTCGCCAAGAAATACTTCTCCTTCCATCCATGTCTCCTAGTTTTTATCAAGGGGGAGATAACAATTGTACTAACCAACATGATAATGTTCCTAGAAGTGCTCCTTCTGTATGTGTGCAGGTCTCTGACGGAAACGGTGCAGAAATTGGCGTTCAAAATGATCAAAATGATCTGTTATTTCATGTGCATGAAGAAGAGGGAGCAGGCGCGGTCTTCGAGGACGATTTGGCAGCGCCTGCCACTCCTGTGCGGGAATCCTCCTCGGATCACGGGCGCGCCGCAGCCTCGGATCACGGGCGCACAGCAGCCTCGGATCGGGAGCCTGCCAGCCGGGAGCGACAGCGCGGGCACATGCAGCCCAGGCGCATGCAGCCAAATGCTGCGTCAGGCTCCGGATCTGCTGCGGCGGCTGGTTCTGCGGCCACAGAAGAAACGGCCACCACACAGGAGGTTATTGGATCGTCTGCGGCTGATTCTGAAAATTCTCCTGGATCTTCTGCATCTAGCCGGTCTGTGCATATTCCTGCGCAGAGTTCAACACGACCACAACCTGTTGCTACACGTGTCATGACTCGTCTTCAAAAAGGTATTAGAAATCCTAAACAAAGAACAGATGGCACAATACCATATGGCATGTTGTGTATTTGAGGTGAACCAGCAAAACTAAGTGATGCATTTAGAGATCCTAAGTGGAAAAGAGCTATGGATGAAGAATATGGTGCACTCATGAAGAATAAAACATGGCACTTGGTACCAAGTCAGAGAGGTAAAAATATTATTGATTGCAAGTGGGTTTACAGAATAAAAAGGAAAGCAGATGGCTCCATTGATAGGTACAAGGCACGTCTAGTTGCGAAAGGGTTTAAGCAAAGATATGGTATTGATTATGAGGATACATTCAGTCCAGTTGTTAAAGCTGCTACTATAAGACTTGTGCTAGCCATTGCTGTTTCCAGGGGATGGAGTCTTAGACAGCTAGATGTTCAGAACGCGTTTCTGCACGGTGTTCTGGAAGAGGAGGTCTATATGAGGCAACCACCAGGGTATGAGAATAAACAAACACCTCATTATGTTTGCAAGCTTGATAAGGCTCTTTATGGTCTGAAGCAGTCACCTAGAGCTTGGTTCTCAAGGTTAAGTTTACAATTGAAGCATCTTGGGTTTGTTCCATCCAAAGCAGATACATCTTTGTTTATTTATAATAAGGCACATACAGTGATTTTTGTGCTTATATATGTTGATGATATCATAGTTGCAAGCTCATCATCAAATGCTACTAATGCCCTCTTGCGTGACTTGAGTTCAGAGTTTGCATTGAAGGATCTAGGTGACTTACATTTTTTCTTAGGCATTGAAGTTAAGAAGACTCAAGATGGCATAATGTTAAATCAGGAAAAGTATGCTACTGAGCTTCTAGCTCGTATGGGAATGAAGGATTGCAAACCTTCACCTACGCCATTGTCTTCTTCAGAACAACTTTCGGCATATCAAGGAGAACCGCTTAATGAACAAGAAAGTACAAAATATAGAAGTGTTGTTGGAGCTCTACAGTATTTGACTTTGACACGGCCAGACATATCATTTGCTGTAAACAAGGTTTGTCAGTATTTGCATGCTCCTACCTCCACTCATTGGACATCTGTCAAAAGGATTATATGATATATTAAGCACACTGTGAGTTTGGGACTTCAGTTCAAACAATCAAGTTCTACACTTGTTAGTGCTTTTTCTGATGCTGACTGGGCAGGATGTAGTGATGACAGAAAGTCAACTGGAGGATTTGCAGTGTTCTTTGGATCAAACCTTATTTCTTGGAGTGCCAGGAAACAAGCCACAGTGTCAAGGTCAAGTACAGAGGCTGAGTATAAATCTCTAGCAAATGCAACTGCTGAAATTATTTGGGTGGAATCATTGCTTCATGAGTTAGGAATCAAGCAACATCGTACATCTTGTCTATGGTGTGACAATTTGGGTGCTACATATCTGTCTGCTAATCCAGTTTTTCATGCTAGAACCAAGCATATTGAGATAGATTTTCACTTTGTACGAGAAAGAGTTGCTGAGAAGAAGTTGGAGATACGATTTATTCCATCCAAGGATCAGTTAGCAGATGGGTTTACTAAAGCTCTTCCAGCAAGGCCATTTGAGGAGTTCAAGAGAAATTTGAATATAGGATAGTTTAGATTAAGGGAGGGTGTTAGAATATCTGTTTAAACTCTTGTAATCTAAACATCCCTCCTATCTCTACTTCTCTCGTTTCCTTCTCGGACTCCTCATGTATCGATGAATCCTAGCGATCATCGTAAACTTGTAAGACACGACAGGGGCAATTCCTGTCTCCAATAAATAGACACAACGCGGCTCCCATCGGGAGTAGGAACGCTTCCACAAGATCAAATCTTACAAAAGTGACAGGTGGCCTACACAAGTTCAGGTTTACAGATAAACAATATCGACAAAAAATATATAGTTCATGTTCGTTTTCTTCTATATCTATATAATTGCCCTTGACTGATGTTTTTCTATATCCAGGACTCCTTGGCCGCAACAAAATAAGGATGATTCAGTTGTGAATGCTCTAATTAATGTGAACAGTACAAGATCAGGAAAATT
>JAAAWM010010798.1:0-51514 GCA_036873465.1 Thinopyrum obtusiflorum | reverse complement strand
CTTCATACATGACTCACCTGAGTCACCCTAACGCCAATGTTTTGCAGGGAAATCATACTCTGACTTATGAATATGAGCGTGTGTCCTCAAACCACTATGTTCATAGAACTAAGAATTTTTCTGCTTATTCATATGAGTATCATTCATCTCCTGCAAGGCTATTTGCTAGGGCTTCAAAGCCAAAGTTCTCAGATGCTGCACTTAGACTCATTGCTTCTAAGCCACCCCTAAAGATGTGGGTGGTGAAGAAAACCTCATCTGAAGAAGAATCTGACTGCGGTTCTGATGATCCTGAAGACATTGGAAAGGAACTTGCTATGCTTGTGAAGAAGTTCCAGAAGTTCACTAAGAAGAAGGGCTTCAGAAAGTCTTCACGAGCTAGCTCAAGAAATGATGAAGCTTCCACTCATGACAACAAGAAGAGAACATGTCACAAGTGCAAGAAACCTAGACACTATATCTCTGAGTGTCCACAGTGGGACAATAAGAAGAAGAAGAAGAGCAAGGAATATGATTCTGATGACAAGAAGAAGAAGAAATCCTCAAAGTCTTCTTCCAAGTCCTCATCAAGGTATTCATCTCATAAGAAGAGCTCATCAGGCAAGGCTCGTGCTTTTGTTGGCAAGGAAATGGATTCAGAGGAGTCTGCTTCTGAGGAGGCAGAGGTGGAGTCTGAAGAAGAGTCCGACCCTGGTGTTGCAAGTCTGGCTCTAGCCACAGCCTATGTTGCCAAGTCCATCTTCAACACTGAAGACAATGACTTCAACACCAACGCTGAAGCTGATGACATGGATGATCCTGCTCCCACCTACTGCTTCATGGCACGTGGTGCCAAGGTAAAATCACGTGATGCTTACTTTCAAACATCAAGTGAAGATGACTCTGATTGTGAATCCAAACCCAGCTACATAACACTTGCTAAAATTGCTACTGAACAACAAAAGGCTATGGAACATACTCAAAAACTGTTAGACAAAAGCGATGACCTGTTGGACGCGGAAATGACACGTTCACAGTCCTTAGTTGAAGACATAAAAAATCTTCATGCTAAGTACCAAGAACTTGAAAGTCTTCATGAGACGCTCTCAACCACTTATGAAAAGCTCTCCTATGATTATCTTCAAAGTAAGCAAGAGCTTGAGAAATTGAAAGGACCTCATGAAGATCTTCAAAAGGAGAATGAGTCACTTCACGCTCAACAGATCAGTTCCGCTCAGGATGGATTTGAACCACCATGTCTAAAATGCATTGAGCGTGATAACGCTACCTCTGTTGCTGAATGTTCCACTGCTGCTGCTGTTGCATTGTCTTCAACTACTAATGTGGAAACTGACCCCTCTATGGAGGATACCACTGCTATTGCTGATGAAAATGCTAGGTTGAAGACATTGCTTGAAACAGGGATGTATAA
The DNA here is from genome assembly GCA_036873465.1 of Thinopyrum obtusiflorum. Taxonomy (NCBI): domain Eukaryota; kingdom Viridiplantae; phylum Streptophyta; class Magnoliopsida; order Poales; family Poaceae; genus Thinopyrum; species Thinopyrum obtusiflorum. The sequence continues at coordinate 50,103 of JAAAWM010010798.1, read as the reverse complement.
AAGTCTGAAAGGACATCAGACACTTTGTGATGTCCTCAAAAAGCAGATTCTGAACCGGAACCCTAGGAAAGAGGGTGTCGGGTTCGAGAGGAAAATGAATGTTGATGGTTCCTACCGGAAGCCTGAGCAGTATCCCAAAACCACATGGGTTGCTGCAAAGGAACCTTCACCCCCCCCCCCCCCCCCCCCCCCCCCCCCCCCCCCCCCCCCCCCCCCCCCCCCCCCCCCCCCCCCCCCCCCCCCCCCCCCCCCCCCCCCCCCCCCCCCCCCCCCCCCCCCCCCCCCCCCCCCCCCCCCCCCCCCCCCCCCCCCCCCCCCCCCCCCCCCCCCCCCCCCCCCCCCCCCCCCCCCCCCCCCCCCCCCCCCCCCCCCCCCCCCCCCATGACACCACCAGGGAAGAAGACAAACCCCAGACCAAAGGCATCATATGGTCCAACGGCTTCATACGAACACAGGACTCACTTGAGTCACCCTAACGCCAATGTTTTGCAGGGAAATCATACTCAGACTCATGAATATGAGCATGTGTCTTCAAACCGCTATGTTCATAGAACTAAGAACTTTTCTGCTTATTCACATGAGTATCATTCATCTCCTGCAAGGCTATTTGCTAGGGCTTCAAAGCCGAAATTCTCAGATGCTGCACTTAGACTCATTGCTTCTAAGCCACCCCTAAAGATGTGGGTGGTGAAGAAGAACTAACTCTCTTTTGCAGAACATGGTCTCCAGCCAGCAATCAAAGGCGTCCGATATTATTGCTGGGGACCTAAAACACAAAGGGACGCATGATAAAATGACTTACTATGTATTCCACATATGAATCTCTTATCTGTCATACTGTGTGTGCTTACTTTGATCTAAGCTGTGATAATCCTAGTGTGCATCAAATGCTTATGCTTCACAACATACCTTGTGAAGCCTATCCTCCTAACTGCACTGTAGGGCATGTCACCAAAAGCTTCAGAATGGATTATTGACAGCGGATGCACTAATCATATGACTGGTGATCGAAGTCTTCTCATGGACTCAACCTTACGTCCATCCGACAAGAGTCAAATCACATTTGCTGACACTGGTAAAGGCAAGGTATTGGGTCTAGGTAGAGTTGCAATCTCAAAGGATCAACACATGGATAAAGTGATGCTTGTTGAATCCCTTGGATTCAACTTAATGTCTGTCTCAATGCTTTGTGACTTAAACACCCCCCCCCCCCCCCCCCCCCCCCCCCCCCCCCCCCCCCCCCCCCCCCCCCCCCCCCCCCCCCCCCCCCCCCCCCCCCCCCCCCCCCCCCCCCCCCCCCCCCCCCCCCCCCCCCCCCCCCCCCCCCCCCCCCCCCCCCCCCCCCCCCCCCCCCCCCCCCCCCCCCCCCCCCCCCCCCCCCCCCCCCCCCCCCCCCCCCCCCCCCCCCCCCCCCCCCCCCCCCCCCCCCCCCCCCCCCCCCCCCCCCCCCCCCCCCCCCCCCCCCCCCCCCCCCCCCCCCCCCCCCCCCCCCCCCCCCCCCCCCCCCCCCCCCCCCCCCCCCCCCCCCCCCCCCCCCCCCCCCCCCCCCCCCCCCCCCCCCCCCCCCCCCCCCCCCCCCCCCCCCCCCCCCCCCCCCCCCCCCCCCCCCCCCCCCCCCCCCCCCCCCCCCCCCCCCCCCCCCCCCCCCCCCCCCCCCCCCCCCCCCCCCCCCCCCCCCCCCCCCCCCCCCCCCCCCCCCCCCCCCCCCCCCCCCCCCCCCCCCCCCCCCCCCCCCCCCCCCCCCCCCCCCCCCCCCCCCCCCCCCCCCCCCCCCCCCCCCCCCCCCCCCCCCCCCCCCCCCCCCCCCCCCCCCCCCCCCCCCCCCCCCCCCCCCCCCCCCCCCCCCCCCCCCCCCCCCCCCCCCCCCCCCCCCCCCCCCCCCCCCCCCCCCCCCCCCCCCCCCCCCCCCCCCCCCCCCCCCCCCCCCCCCCGCGCGCCGTGAGTAGCTCGGCCTGCGCGTCCACGGGCCCGCGGTGAGCATGAGACGATGAGCCGGCCAGAGTCAATGACGGGGTGGCGGTGCGTCCGTTCCACCGCATAGAAGGGTGCAGCGACGAAGCCTGCTGCTCGTTCCCTGCCGGGCCGGTGGCGGCGTTGGCAGTGGGTGATGGAGAGCTACGGGGAGGCCCGCCGACGGGCGCCGTCTGGGCGACGTGGGCGTTGAGAGCGGCCCGGCGCTCCGCACGGGCTCGATGAGCATCTGCCATGGAAGTGGTGGAACAGCGGAGTGTGAATCGACGGAGGGAAAGCTTTGGCACACCCCTACCTAGCGCGCCAAATGTCAGATTCTGGGTTCCGGCATTTCCTTATGAGGTTCGAACTCTGGGGTGCGCACGAAGGATTCTCCCTCTCGCTAGTTCGCTCGCTCAACGATCTCATGGCCTAGCTCGTCGAACCCAAAAAACACGAGACACAGAGATTTATACTGGTTCGGGCCACCGTTGTGGTGTAATACCCTACTCCAGTGTGGTGGCGGTGGATTGCCTCGAGGGCTAAGGGTGAACTAGTACAATGGGCAAACAGCCTCCGGAGGAGAGGTGTTCTTGAGCTCTATGAGCCAATGTGTGTGAGGGTGATCCGAATGATCCCTCCCTCCTCTGGTGGTGGCTAGTCCTATTTATAGAGGCCCCGGTCCTCTTCCCAAATGTAGGCGGGAAGGGATCCCACAACGGCCAATTTTGAAGGGAGACAACTAGTACAAGTTATCATGACAAAAGTAGTCTTCGCCTGCCAAAGGCTCTGGTAGTGACGCTGTCGTGGGCTCCGCAATGACCTCTGTCCTGCCGTCCTGCTGGTCTTGGTCTCGTTGCACCGATATGGAAACCTTTGCCTGATGCCTCGGGACTCCTCGTCTGCGCTTGCCTCTTTAGCACGAAAGAGGAAACTGGTACTCTGCGCCCGCTGGCGCCCGCCTGGCCTTGGTTGTCATGGCTCACGTCATGCGGACCTCGCGAGGTGCTCCTTGCATAGATATCTCCGCTCCTCGGGAGCCAACCCGGGGAGGCCGCCCCCAGGGAGGTCTTGGTGTCGTCCGCCTCACGAGGCTCGGCCCCTCGCGGGGGTCTTGAGTTGTTGTTATTGAAGCTGGGCCGTACCGGGCCGTTGGTGGAGCCACGCCGTGGGCCGCAGGCAGGCAAGTCTGGGTACCCCCGTTCCCAGGGCGCTGACAGAATCTCAGGCAAGTAACATACCGATGACAAAGGGAATAGCGTATGTTGTTATGCGGTTTGACCGATAAAGATCTTCGTAGAATATGTAGGAGCCAATATGAGCATCCAGGTTCTTCTATTGGTTATTGACCGGAGATGTGTCTCGGTCATGTCTACATAGTTCTCGAACCCGTAGGGTCCGCACGCTTAACGTTCGATGATGATTTGTATTATGAGTTATGTGTTTTGGTGACCGAAGTTTGTTCGGAGTCCCGGATGAGATCACGGACATGACGAGGAGTCTCGAAATGGTCGAGAGGTAAAGATTGATATATTGGACGAAGGTATTCAGACACCAGAAAGGTTTCGGGATGTTTCAGATATTTATCGAGGAACCGAGGGGTTACCGGAACCCCCCAGGGAAGTTATGGGCCTTAATGGGCCATAAGGGAATAGGAGCGGACAGGCCACAAGGTGGCCCCCCCAAGGCAGTCCGAATTGGACTAGGGGGAGGGGGCGCGGCCCCCTCTTTCCTTTCCCTCTCCCTCTCCTTCCCTCCTTCCCCCTCTTGGAATAGGAAAGGTAATCCAACTAGGATTGGGAATCCTAGTTGGACTCCCCCTTGGCGCGCCCTCCTTGGCCACCGGCCTCCTCCTCCTCCTCCTTTATATACGTGGTCAGGGGGCACCCCAAAGACACAACAGTTGTTTCTTAGCCGTGTGCGGTGCCCCCCTCCACAGTTTACCACCTCGGTCATATTGTCGTAGTGCTTAGGCGAAGCCCTGCGCGGATCACATCACCAACACCGTCACCACGCCGTCGTGCTGGCAGAACTCTCCCTCGACCCTCTACCAGATCAAGAGCTCGAGGGACATCATCGTGCTGAACATGTGCTGAACACAGAGGTGCCGTACGTTCGGTACTTGGATCGGTTGGATCGTGAAGACGTTCGACTACATCAATCACGTTACTAAACGCTTCCGCTTTCGGTCTACGAGGGTACATGGACACACTCTCCAGTCTCGTTGCTATGCATCTCCTAGATAGATTTTGCGTGATCGTAGGAAATTTTTTGAATTACTATGTTCCCAACCTCTACCAAATCCTTGTCTTCATCAAGCTACTGGTTCTATCTCCTCACTCTTTACTTTCAGTTTAGCTTCGTGAAGTCATTGCTTGCCTGTCCTATTTTGACTTCACTGTGTGAAGATATACTCTCTGATTGCATATTTGGCTTCACACTGTCTTCCTAATCTGATCCATTCTACCTAGCTTCTATTTGTCTTCGTGTTTACTCAGTACTATTTCCTAGACCATGGCTTGGCTAGTGTAGTTTATCTTTCGCTGCATACTGTGTAGGTTGCATTTGGTTATCTGTCTTCGAAGACATTGCCTATCTTGAAGACTTTCATTAAAAATCGCCTATTCACCCCCCTCTAGTCGATAACTAGCACTTTCAATTGGTATCAGAGCAAGGTGCTCCCTTGTTCTGTGTGATTCGTTTTAACCACCTGGAGTTTTAGCTATGTCAACTACAGGGATAATCAAAGTCTCCGCTGTGGGTCCTGTCTTCAATGGCACTGATTACCCCTACTGGACGAATAAGATGCGCATGCATCTTGAAGCCATTGACAACGACCTCTGGTATGTTATAAGACCGACGTTCCCAAAGTCAATGAAGGTGTCACCGCTGCTGATGTCAAGAGGTTCGTGCAACTGGACTCAACCGCCAAGCACATCGTCTGTGGTCATCTGACCAAAGGGCAGTATGGTCGTGTGAGTGCTCTGGAATCTACGAAGTTGGTATGGGACTGGCTATCCAAGGTCAACGAAGGCGTCTCAACTCAAAGAGACTCAAGAATTGATGTGCTTCGCAATCTCTTCAACCGGTTCAAGAGGAATGATAATGAGAATGTCCAGCTCACTTTCGATCGCCTCACTGATATCACAAATGAGCTTCGGGCTCTTGGCGCCACTGAAATCACCAAGCATGAAGTCGTGAAGAAGCTACTGAGATCACTTGACAGCTCATTTGACACTCTAGCATTGATGAAGATTGCCCTGACTTCAAAGATCTCGATCCGTCTGACATACTTGAGAGGCTCAACACACATGAATTCCAGCCATCTGAGAAGAGAGATATCTATGGTCCCAACTATGGCTGATCTCGTGCCTTGAAGGCCAAGGCTGAATCCTCATCCGAACAATCTGACTGCAGTTCTGATGATCCTGAAGACATTGGCAAAGAGCTGGCAATGCTTGTGAGACAGTTCCAAAAGTTCTCCAAGAAGAATCGCTTCAAAAAGTCTTCAAGATCCAGCTCCAAGAATGATGAGGCTTCCACTTGTGACTACAAGAAGAGAACATGCCACTGATACGTCCCCCCCCCCCCCCCCCCCCCCCCCCCCCCCCCCCCCCCCCCCCCCCCCCCCCCCCCCCCCCCCCCCCCCCCCCCCCCCCCCCCCCCCTTCGGGATGCTGATACGTCTCCAACGTATCTATAATTTATGAAGTATTCATGCTGTTATTTTATCATTTTTGGATGTTTTACAATCATTTTATAGCAACTTTATATTATTTTTTGGGACTAACCTATTGACCCAGTGCCCAGTGCCAGTTCCTGTTTTTTGCTTGTTTTTTATATCACAGGAAATCAATACCAAACGGAGTCCAAACGCAACGAAACTCCACGGGGATTTTTTATGGACCAGAAGGAACCCAATGGGCCAGAGCTACACCTGGGGGGTGCCCCGAGGGGGGCACAACCCACCAGGGCGCGCCAGGCCCACCTGGCGCGCCCAGGTGGGTTGTGCCCACCTCGGTGGCCTCCCGCACCCCCTCTTTGCACTATAAATTCCCAAATATTCCGAAACCCTTCGGGGTTACCCTCGATCAGAAGTTCCGCCGCCGCAAGGCTCTGTAGCCACCGAAAACCAATCTAGACCCGTTCCGGCACCCTGCCGGAGGGGGGAATCATCTTCGGTGGCCATCTTCATCATCCCGGCGGCCACCACGATGAGGAGGGAGTAGTCCACCCTCGGGGCTAAGGGTTTGTACCAGTAGCTATGTGTTTAATCTCTCTCTCTCTCTCTCGTGATTTCTATCATGGGCTTTGTTAATATAGTCCGATCATATGATGTTTCTACCCTCTATACTCTTGTTATGATGAATTGAATCTTTACCCTTTGAAGTTTTGTCTTGTGGGATTGAATATTCAGAGATGAGAACACATGATATATGTCTAGCTATGAATACTTGAGGTGACAATTGGGGTATCTTATCGATTCACTTGATATATGTTATGGCATTCAACTTGCGGATTCCCGCAGTGATATTGGGGTAATCTATGCATAGGGGTTGATGCACGTTTTTCTCCGACGGAAACTTCGGGGTCTCTTTGTAGTTCTTTGTGTGGATTGAGTATTATGAATATGAATTTGCTTTGGTGTTATCTTAGTACGAACTCTTGATTAGATCGATCGGAAAGAATAGCTTGCGTTATTCTAGTACGAACTCTAGGATAGATCGAACGGAAAGAATAGCTTTGAGTTGGTTTCGTACCCTACAAACAATTTCTATCTTTTTTCTCCGCTAATAGGAACTCGGGAGTGATTCTTTATTACACTTTGAGGGATAATCATATGATCCAACCATGTTAGCACTGTTGAGAAATTGCACTAGCGAAAGTACGGACCCTAGGCCTTGTTTTCAAGCATTGCAATACCGTTTTTGTGCCCGTTTACTAATTGCTACCTTGCTGTTTTTATTTATTCAGATTATAAAAATATATTTCTTCCATCCATATTACATTTTTATCACCATCTCTTCGCCGAACTAGCGCACCTATACAATTTGCCATTGTATTGGGTGTGTTGGGGACACAAGAGATTTCTTGTATTTGGTTGCAGGGTTGTTCGAGAGAGACCATCTTCATCCTACACCTCCCATGGATTGATAAACCTTAGGTCATCCACTTGAGGGAAAATTGCTACTGTCCTACAAAACTCTGCGCTTGGAGGCCCAACACGAGTCTACAAGAATAAAGTTGAGTAGTAGACATCAGAGTCGCTTAGCCATTGCACCTTGTAGGGACGAGGGTGCTTCTTCTTGACCAATTGCAGCTTGGAACATAACTCTTCACTTGCCAAGTTGTGACAACTTCCTCCGTCGATGATGACTTTCACAGAACGCCCGTTGATGCCGGCCTTGGTGTGGAAGATGTGGCACCGTTGGTCTTCTTCTTGGTGGTGTTGGAGCGTCAAGACCTTGGAGAGCACGAGAGAGGGACCTGAATCGTTGTCACAAAACACTTGATCATCTTCATCTTCGTTCACACGCCGGTGCATGGCCACATGCTCAAGGGCTTCCATTTCTTCTTCACTCATCGAGTCGTATGTGCCATCATCGTTGAAGATCATGGTGCGCTTGTTGGTGCATTCGAAGGACTTGTGCCCTCGGCCACCACAAGTGAAGCACTTAAAAGAACTTGTCTTGACGGGGTCATTCGGTGGCGCCGAAGATGAGGGAGTCTTGGATTTGTAGGTGCTTTCCGGTGGACGAGTCGAGGAAGGCGTAGCTTGCTTGGAACTTGACTTGTCGCTGGTACTTGGTAATGCTCTAGTTGAGGTAGGAGTTGCCGAAGTCGCGGGAGCTTGAGAGTAGGAGCCGTAGGTCTTGGACGAGTACTTGGCGTATTTGAAGTCATCTTGCACTTGCCGCTCGGCCTTGGTCGCTTGATGAACTAGCTCGAGAAGGTTTGAGTATGGTTGGAAGACGGCAATCCGCCTGATTGGGTGGTTGAGGCCGTTCAAGAAGCGTGCCATTGTTTGCTTGTCATCTTCCTTGACATTGGCTCGTATCATGGCAATCTTCATTTCTTGGTAGTATTCTTCCATCGTCTTCGTGCCTTGCTTGAGGAGTTGCAACTTCTTGAAGAGATCACGGGTGTAGTGTGTAGGTACGAAGCGAGTTCTCAAGACATCCTTCATTTCCGTCCAAGTTGTGATTCGTGGTTCGCCTCTTGTTTGTCGTCGCTCGATCACTTGTTCCCACCAAATGAGGACGTAGTCTTGAAACTCAAGGGAGGCCATGGCGATCTTCTTTTCCTCGTCGTAGTTGTGAAGACGGAATATCTTGTCCACCTTCAAGGCCCATGAGAGATATTCTTCGGGATCATTGCTTCCGGAGAACTTGGGCATGGTGAACTTGAGCTTGCCGTAGCGGAGTTCTTCATCATAGTGGCAGTTTGGATATCGCTCTTGACATGGAGGAAGGTCCTCAAATGCTCGTTCCTCAAGATGTCGCTCTTGGCGTGGAGGAGGGTCTTGAAGCACTTGTTCCAATTGGTGTCGTTCTTGTCGTGGAGGAGGACGAGGAATATGCGCTTGGTTTCGCCGTTCTTGTTGTTCTTCACGACGCGCGACTTCTTCTTGTATCTCCCGACGAAGAGCTTCATCTTGCTCACGTGCTTGCCGACCGCGTTGGGCAACGGCACGAGTGGATTCTCGGAGTGCGTCTTGGGCCGCTTGAGCTTGAACTTCACGCCATAGTTGTTGTTGTCGAAGTGCTTTGGCGTCTTGTTCCTCTTGGTGTTGGGGAGCCCGCTCTTCCTCTTGTTGTCGTTGACGTTGCCTTTCTTGTGCTTCCACTAAGGTATCTTGATTGTGGCGATGTCGATTTTCTTGTTCTCGAAGTTGCTCTTGAGGATCGATGCCATGAAGAGGATTGCGGTTTGCTTGACGGTTTTGGCGCGCAGCTCGTCGAAGAGTGTTTGATGTCGGGGTACTTGAGCCGGAGAAGGTGTCATCGGAGTGTCGACTCGAGTGACTCCGTCTTGAGTAGGACGACGAGGTAGAAGAGCGGTTGATCAACAAAGCACGAATCTCGTCCATTCTTGCATTGCTCTCTTGTTTTTGTTCATCGAGCTTGTTGTCGAAGTAGTCTCTTATACGTTACTCGGAGAGGGTAAGTCGGTGGTGAGATGGTCGATGCGGTCGCTCATTGCTTGTTGTTCTTGATGCAAAGCTTGTTGCGCACCAAAGAGGTGGCCCTTGGTGACGTAGGAGGTCATGTCGCCGTCTTGCTCAATGAAGAGTGGATTGGTAGAAGAACTTGGCCTATCCATCATATGAAAGTGGAGGTGAGTAGGAAAATGAGAGAACAAAACCAAAGTTACCTTTTCCGAAGATTGTGGATGTAACAAGTACGATCCCATGTGATGCTATAATAGGAGAATTGGTACTGGGTATTGTTTCTCACACCTACAAGTAAAAGGCTTATGGAGTAGCTCAGTTAGGATGGTGGCAAAAATTTCAAGCAAATGTTAGTCAAGGTTGAGAAGGTTCACAAAATTGCAAGTAAAGCAAATAGATCAAAGCCAAGAATGTCACTAGGAACACACACACGGAAGATAGATGGGATCCGCACAACCAAGGAGTGAGCTCAAAATGTGTAACCACGGAAAATGCTCTCGTTGTACGGATGCTAGAGAGACGCTAGCTTGATTGCTCAAATGGGCAAGAAACGCTTGTGCACTAACCTATGAGAGAAACTGCCATCTACAATCCCAACTATGCTATGTATGCTGACCAAGATGATATATCGATGCAAAATGGCTCAATGTTATTGCTTACAAGCTCTTTGTTTCTCCTCTTTTGCTTAAAAGCTTTTCTTTCTTTCTTTTTCTATGCTTGATGCTCGAGCCCAATATGACATGAGACAAGTATGTAAGATATGCACGGGAGAGACTTATGGCACAAAGATGATAACAAGATCACTACGGTGCACAATAGCGTGGCCCGGCAATTCTCAACTCGCTTGATGGGTAAGTGACGCAAAATGTGTCGGATCACGGGTTCCGGCAAAACCCTTAAGGTTCGAACTCTGGGGTGCGCGCGAAGTTCTTTCCCTACCGATCCACGCCCTAGCTAGCTAAGATCTCGCGGACGAACTCAACGAACTCACAACACAAGAGACACAAGATTTATACTGGTTCGGGCCACCGTTGTGGTGTAATACCCTACTCCAGTGTGGTGGTGGTGGATTGCCTCTTGGTCTATGGATGAACAGTTACAAGGGGGAGAACAGCCTCCTGAGGTTGAGGTGTTCTTGTGCTTGGTGTGTGGCTAAGGATCAACTCAAGATCCGATCGAGCTGCCTCTCAATCAGTTCTCTCCTACGGTGGTGGCTAGTTCTACTTATATAGGCCCTGGTCCTCTCCCCAAATATTGAGCAGGAAGGGAGCCAACAACGGCCAATTTTGAAGGGGAACATCCAGTACAGCTTATCCTGACAAAAGCGGTCTTCGCCTGCCAAAGGCTCTGGTGGTGACGCCGCCTTGGGCTCCATGGTGACCTCCGTCTTGCAGTCCTTCCAGTCCTGGTCTTGTTGCACCGATATAGAAACCTTTGCTTGACGCCTCGGTACTCCGCGCCTGCGCTTGCTTCCTTAGCACCAAAGGGGAAACAAGGACACTGCGCGCGCTGGCGCCCGCCTGATCTTGATCGTCATGGCTCACGTCACGAGAACCTCGCGAGGTTTGCCCTGCCTTGATCTCTCCGCTCCTCGCGAGCCAACCTGGTGAGGCCGCTCCTGAGGAGGTCTTGTGTCGTCCGCCTCGCGAGGCTTGGCCCCTCGCAAGGGTCTTGAACGCCTTGTTGATGAAGATGGGCCGTACGGGCCCGCCCGCAGAGCCATGCCGTGGGCCACAGGCAGGCAAGTCTGGGGACCCCCGTTCCCAGAACACCGACAAAATGGCTCAGGCTATCAATGCAAAAGCAAGGATATGAAGTAAGTGTCGTCGAGGTTACCGTCTTTCTTACGGTTAGCAGTGTCAACGGTGACGATCGTTGGCGAAGATGACTCCGAGGCGATGATGAATGGCGGTGAAGTCGATGTTACACGTTCCTAAGTAGCTGAAACACCTTAGGAAACGGAAACCGCAACTCAAAATCGGTCAAATGCGGAAGGTGGGTGCTTTTATGATGAAATGTTTATGGAGGCTAATGGTGGTGGTAATGATATATGTGGATGGGGGATGTCAAGAGCTTCCAAACGAGCTAAAGAACACAAAAAACGGACTTCGGGGTGGAAGTTATGGCCAATATGGTGTTGTTGGTGGGCTGATTCGGGAGGGGGGGTGCGGGCACCCGGGGGTGGGAGCTACGGGTGCCCGGAGTGGTCAGCGGGAATTGGCCCAGAGGTGCGGGCACCAGGGGGTTCGGGGTGCGGGCACCCGGTGGTGGCCGATTTGGGCGATTTTTTTTGGGGAAAAGCTAAATTCGGTGAATTTCGTGGTGGGAAGGGTGGGGATTGATGGGTAGGGGCTAGATCCACCTGCCAAACAACAAATCCATGGACCAAAACAACCAAATCTCACAAGATCCAACAAATTGCAAGAAAATTTTTTGGGGCTATTTTTGTGGGGATTTTCGAATTAGGACGAAAAACAACAAAATCAAGCTAGCAAATGGGGGGATGGGACTCCAAGATGTGAATCAACCTTGCTCATGATACCAAGATGTTGTAGGGTGTAACCCTAGAGGGGATCTTTTCACACTTGGAGGGGGAAAGGGCAAGAACACACAAGAACACAAGAGGAAATCACTCCAACAATACCCAATCACACATCCACTAGAATAGCATCACAAGATCCACAAGTTCACAAACACAATCAAAGGAAAGACACAATGATAAAGCTCATCCCACTCCTTAGAGATGAGGTCTTGATGATGTTAGTCTACTCCAAGGTGGAGGTCTTGATTCCACAAGTGGATCCTCTCCTAGGAGGCCTTGATCTCCAAAGGAGGTGGGGAGAAGAGCTAAGCTCACAAATGTCTCATCTAAATCTTTTCTATCCCTCTAATGAGCTAGGTGGGGGGTACTTATAGTTTAGTGACGAAATAAGAGGAGGAGAGGGATACAAGGGCCAAAAGACCCAAAGTGCACGTAGGCTTGCGGAGGGGTCCGGGCACCCGGGGTAAAGGGGCCCGGGCACCCGGAGGTGGCGCGGCTGTAGGTGGCCGGGCACTCGGGGGCTGAGGGCCCGGGCACTCGGACCGGTCACGGGCCCTGGCCGGGGCGCTGTGGGAGGCCGGGCACCCGGGGGATGAGAGCCCGGGCACCCGGGGAGGCGGCTGGCGAGGCCCAGGTGACAGGCCGGGCACCCGGGGCCAGTTGGCTGGGCACCCGGGCGGGCTGGACGAGGCCCAGGTGTGGGGCCGGGCACCCGGGGCTGGCTGGGGCGCGGCCCAGGCTGTGGCCAGGCACCCGGGGTGTCCAGGGGCTTTAGCCCTTCCCGTGGCCGAGTGTCCGGGCACCAGGGTCCGTCCGTCGGGGTACCCGGGGTGTCCAGGAGCTCCGTTCCTTCGTTCTTCTCGTAACCCTCTCCCTTCCCTTGCTCCGTGGATGCTCGAGTCTCCGTCCTCTCCTTCTCACGATCATCTTCTTGGTACCTAAGAATGCATAGCGAGTCTCGTTGAGGTAGAACCCAATTCTCATATGAATTTGAATGGAGCTCGAAGAGGAAGGAGTTAACCTCGTTCTCGATGGCGCGTGCACGTGCTCTTGTCATTGATCCTCTCGGTGCTAGCGGTGGTGATGGAGAGTCCGTGTGGGTGGTCGAGGGATGCTCCACATCACATGTACTCAACATGTCTAGAGTTAGCGTGTCTCAAAGGGAACACAACAATGTTATGGTGGGAACTGCTACCAAACACACCCTAAGCTCTTGTATCATATGATATTTTCCGAGTGAGGCGTTTTGGAGGCCGAGCTCCATGCAGCCCTTTATTTTTAAAAATTTCAAAATTCAAACTTTTTAGTTTAAAAAAAATCAGAAAAAATATGCAAGTATACAAAGTTCAAATGTATATGTGTGTAAAAATTCATGATGAAATACCTTAAAATGCGACCTGTGCAAAAAAGATAAATTCATTGACTTTGAGGATGAATAATATCATGTGCTAGAAAGCCTCGTATTTTTTTTTTTTTGCACAACCCTCATTTCAACATATTTTGTCCTGAAAATTTACACACGTGTAAATTATGCGTTCATGTATATGTGTATTTTTCATAATTTTTTGAAATCTGGAAATATGAATTTTGATGATATTTGAAAAATGCTTTTGGAGGCCTCTACGGAGCTCGGCCTCCAAAAGGCAATTTCGGATATTTTCCCCACTATATATTGCTCCCTCTTCTCCCTCCTCGAACCCTAGCCCAGCTGCCCACCCATTCCCCTCACGGCCGCCGCCACTCCGCCTCTGCCGCCGCCGAGATGGGTCGCGTGATCCGCGCTCAGCGTAAGGGTGCGGGCTCCGTCTTCAAGTCCCACACCCACCACCGCAAGGGCCCCGCCCGGTTCAGGTCGCTCGACTTCGGCGAGCGCAACGGGTATCTCAAGGGCGTCGTCACCGATGTCATCCACGACCCGGGGCGTGGTGCGCCGCTGGCCAAGGTGACCTTCCGCCACCCGTTCAGGTACAAGCACCAGAAGGAGCTCTTCGTCGCCGCCGAGGGTATGTACACCGGCCAGTTCGTCTACTGCGGACGCCGCGCCACGCTCTCCGTCGGCAACGTCCTCCCGCTCCGCTCCGTGCCTGAGGGAGGCGTCATCTGCAACGTCGAGCACCACGTCGGCGACCGTGGTGTCTTCGCCAGGGCCTCCGGTGACTACGCCATCGTCATCAGCCACAACCCCGACAACGGCACCTCAAGGTACTGTTCTTTTTCCTCTCATCCCTCATTATAAATTTATATGCCTATGGTTAGTTCTCCTGATAGTAACTGTTATTGGATTTGCTTTATGTGATTCGCGGTGGGAAATGATGAAATGCTCATAGTTCGATCTGAATATATGTTCGTCCACTGCTTCTGATATGCGTGGTTTAGATGCTCTTTAATTTATTAAAGATTGGAAACCTTTAATGTGCGTGCTTTACATGTTTGTTAATTTCTCAAAGACCAATTCTTAGATACGCATTCTATCGTTGAGCCTTGATTTGTTTTCTGTTCATTGTATAATCTGCAATAGTTACGATATGCTTGCTCTTCTGTTATCCTAGAACTGGACATGATATGCTTGCTCCTCTGTTATCCTAGAACTGCTCATGCTTCTTAGAAGACTTTAAACCTTAAACCAGAGACATGTGATCTCTAACTATGTTATCCTGCTTCTGTCTTCAGATTGACCTACCCTGCCTTCAAGAATTATGATTGCTAGCGTTTGTATATGCAAGGGCCATTTCTTATTATCAGTTCTTGTCAGTACAAGATCCTACTTGTTAATGGAATAGATATGATTGGTGTATCTTTGTTTATGTTGCCTGATGGCCTCATTCTTTTGATGAATTCTTCAGCTGCACAGATATTAAGATGCATTACTCATGTTGTGTTTATGCAGGATCAAGCTCCCCTCTGGCGCCAAGAAGATCGTCCCAAGCAGCTGCCGTGCCATGATTGGTCAGGTTGCTGGTGGTGGCAGGACTGAGAAGCCAATGCTGAAGGCTGGTAACGCCTACCACAAGTACCGCGTGAAGAGGAACTCCTGGCCTAAGGTGCGTGGTGTGGCCATGAACCCTGTTGAGCATCCCCACGGAGGAGGTAACCACCAGCATATTGGTCACGCCTCCACTGTCCGCCGTGATGCACCACCTGGCCAGAAGGTTGGTCTCATCGCTGCCAGGAGGACTGGTCGTCTCAGAGGCCAGGCCGCCGCCTCTGCTGCCAAGGCCGACAAGGCCACTTAGAGTTATCGTTGCTGTTTATCTATGTTTGCTAGCTCTAGATTACCCGTCAAGGACATGTATTGCAGTAAGGATGTTGTTTTTGCTCGGTACTTTGGTAACCTGGTGATATTTGTTATCAGTTTTTGCTGTCGTGGTCTGGATTCTTCAGTCCACATAAAGAAGATTATTATGCTTGGATATTTGTCTGTCGATTTTCTTGAGTTTACTGTTTCTGTTTTAGTTTAGCTCTATTGCTGCATCTCTGAACGGATTTTTGTTTGGTTGAATCAAACATAAAGCAGGGGTGCTATGCTTGCTTCTAGTTCTTTGGATTGTTGGTTTGCTGAGCGTCTTTGGATTGTTGCTTTGCTGAGCGTCAGGAATGAGATGATCTTGCAATCAGAAGAAGTAAATTAAATTAAAAGTACAATTTTGTCACATATAAGACGGGAGTTGTTTGAGATTGGTGACAGTAGCACTAGGATCCCTCCTAGCGTTCTATCTTTTGAGGGTGTTGCATCCGTGTAAGACTATGTTTCTGTGTACGCTGCCTGCTGTGGGCTTTATTAGAAAAGTAGCGCTAGGAGAATCGGTTGTCACTAACCTTGGGTAGTTAGCTGGAGCACAGGGAAATCGGTTGGTGTAGCAGTTTGAAGAATCGGTTGGTGTAGCACAGGGTACATATTGAGGATCGACCAATTTCTACCAAGTACTCTAGGGTTCCAAGGGCTAGCCTAGCTATTGCAAGAAGGGGAAGATGCCGAGTAGCTACATTATGGGCGTGTTTGGTTTTCATAGCAACTTCTGCATGCATAGTCTGGCTGAGGGAAAACACGCAAAAAACCAACATCTGCCGCTTGTTTAGACGGAAACACAAGGCATGGTGTTTGGTTTCATGCAACGCCCGTTGTCTAGTAACCTCTTCGGCGAGGTGATGAGGTTACTAGCACATATAAGCGTATAGAACAACCCAAAGACACACAAAAGATAGCAAGCAGTAAGCAGTTTAATATGCTACCACACTTAAACATAGTTCTAAACCATAACAAGCAGTTTTAAACATAGTATGACACTTAAACATAGCAGTTTTCAAGCAAAGCAGTGCGATACAGTCGATATTAAACCAGCTGAAGCAACGGAGAGTTGTCCTAGACGTTCAGGCGAAGGCCTCATCGTGCCTCCCGCACTTGATCACCACTAAAATGTCATCGTCGTTTAAGACGATGACCTCGAGCGTGTCGAGAGTCAGCAACTTGAAGGTCATAATGTACCCGATCATGATCTAATGGACGACGGCGAAGGTGGCCCAACCCTGATCGAGAGTGACCTTGCCGTTCATCAGCCTCATAGTGACCCTCCATGAGAAGCGATGTTCGTTTTGAGGTTGAACTCCGTCGGCACGGCCAAGAAGTGCTTGGTGAAGTCTAGGGGCATTGGAACGCACTCGAGCTTCGGGGCAAGGATGACCTTGCAGAAGTGAGTTGGCCCACCCTCATCATGGTAGTGCACCCGTAGTTCCGGCGCTTGCCGCTGGGGGTCTCCTCCGGCACCACGTCGTCCTCCATGCCTAACACCTCCTCAGGCGTGGTTGGCACAACCTCCAAGGGTGGCACCACCTCTTTGCATGCCCTTCTCCATAGGCGGCACCACCTCCTTGCCCGTGTCATTGTTTTCCGACTTGATCTGCATTATGAACAACACAAAGTTCATGGCGTTATGAAGAGCACAAAGTTCAAAAGTTGAAGAGATCAATCCGGACAACAAGGCCCGAATCCCTCGTGCTCGACCACGGTCAGCCACGCAGAACCTCCTCGCCGCGCTGACGTGAGGTCCACCACCCGATCCACCACGCCGGCTTCCGCCACCGCGCCGCGAGCTGGCCGTGCCATCCAGGGCAACGCGTCCCCACGAGGAGAGAGTGCCCTGCCGCTGCCGTCCACCGTGGCGGGCTTCGCCCGTCGGCCTCCTCCGGCAGCGGCCAGGCCGCGGGCTGCAAAGGCGAGGGACGGGGCGGCGGCGGCTAGGGTTCGCTCGTGCCGCCCCCGTGGAGAGCGACGCGAGCGACATGTTCCTAATATTCGCAACGTGAGTCTGTTAAGGGCAGTCACACGTCCTATGTGTGTTTCAGCTCCATCTTGTTTTTGCAGGTAAAGATTGCTCATGAGAGGCTGGAGAGATGGTACATGAACGAGGACACAAGATTGCAAGGTTCAGCTGGAAAATAGCCCGTCATGATAGCTGCAACCATTCAGCACTTCTACCAGCATCTTGAGAACAAATTGGCACAAACAACTTCAGCACGGTGTTGCCCTGCTGTGATGTGCGTGAGTTCAAAGTATGTCTCTGCTCCGTGAACAAACGAATTTCGCACGATTGGGTTCCACCCAAATTCAAAAGAAATTCCTTACTGGGCATCATAGTCTGCAATCTTTCCATCTGTTGCGTTAACAATTGCAGTTTTGGAACAAAGCGATGTAAACTGCTGAAGAAAAGTTTGCAGAATTTTATACGTAGTATAGAGTTGATTGAACTAACACGACGGTGCTATGGCAAAAACCTACTTGATCTCGCTGGTTTCAATTCTCCGGGTAGCCCAGTTCATGGCCCGCGGGCTAAGCTAAGCTGCGCGAGCCGACAAGCGATGTCCCCTCCGGCGGCCGTGGCGCCCCCCTCCGCCGCGGCCACTCGCAACCCCTCGAGCCTGTCAGCGATGTCGTCCAGGGCTGCAAGCGCCGTCGTCACCGGGGAGATGGCGCCGCAGATCGCTGCGCAGGCGGCCTCGTCGCGGAAGCAGAGAGCAAACTCATCGCCGGAGCCTTGCTCCGCCCAGGAGAGCGTGGACCCGTCCAGCCTCTCGAAGGCGTCGCCAGGGAGGATCGGGTACGCGAAGAGGATCCGCTGGTGGGGCCGGTCGTCGGGAACGGTGTACATGACGAGGGAGTGGCCCTGCGGGCGGAGGACCCGGACGGCGGCGTAGGCGGCGCCGAGGCTGCACCATTGGCCGTCGCCGTCGCCGCCGCCGCGGTGGAAGAACTCGACGGGGTAGGAAGAGTCGGTGGCCATTGGACCGGCCGAGCGATGGGGAGAGGAGAAAGCCCTAGCTATGCTATGCGTCCACTAGGAGATCTCCCCGACGATGAATCAAATTGGCGTGAAAGTTGCAACTGATTTTTTTTCTTAAGCCCTATGCTATGCGTCCACTAGGAGATCTCCCCGACGATGAATCAAATTGGCGTGAAAGTTGCAGCTGATTTTTTTTCTTCTTCAACCAAAGGCATTTTTTTCTGTTGACTCGTAATGTTTTTTTTTTGAAAGGAGGCGCTTGCCTGGCCTTAATGATGAGGCCCTACAAAGTCGTACAAGAGTCTAACAAAATGGAAACAGAACAAAATAAAAGAGTAGATACAAGCCGAAACGGTTGATAACAACAACGCAGCGCCGGTCGCAAGCCAACTAACATTGCCGACTCCCAGAAGATATCGGGAAGGATGGCACCCCACGGAAGCAAATTCCTACCCGACGCGATGAAGTTCAGTGCACTTTGCCCGCATCTTTAGCACGAGCTGCTCCACGCTTCCTTTGTCCTTTGACTTTGCCTGAACTTCAAAAGCTGCAAGAAAGAGACCATTTTGTATAGAAGATCAGCTGGATGGTGAAAGAAAATCCCCTCTATAAGCGCTTTATTGCGCGTAGTCCACAAGGCCCACGCCAATGCCTCCAAAACCAGCCATGCCAGAAGATGTTCCCCACCCGATGCCCCCCGAACCATCCTATATAGGTCCGCGAATCCACTTGGGTTCCAAGCACCTCCGGTTATTTCACGGAGGCGCTCCATATGAAGCGAGCAACTATACACTTGAACAATAAATGGTCGCGATCCTATGCCACACCGCACCACACGCAATTCCCGTCCCTTGGACCGTGCCTCTTTTGAACTTGATCTCCGCTAGTGATGCGGTTACGAGCAACTTGCCGCATAAATATTTTAATTTCAGCTGGCAACCTTGCCTTCCAAATCCCGATCAAATCACACGTGGTATGTGTTTTGAAAATTTCTTTGTAAAGTGATCCCGTCGAGAAGCAACCCGAGGCTTCCAGCTTCCACGAGACCTCGTCCCGTCCAGTAGATACCTGTACTACTTGGAGCCTAGCGCGGAGATCCTCCCACTCTGAGATCTCGATAGGCCCGAGCGAACGCCGGAATCTAGGTTGCCAACTCGAGTTAGCCCAAACATCCACCACCTTGGCGTTTGGTTTATCGGAAATGGCAAAAAGGACCGGGAACCTTTCACATAACGCTTGTTCACCGCACCAGACATCTAACCAAAATGATGTCTTGCCATCGTGAATGAAAAACTTTGTTCCCAGCCACAGAAGGTGACTCACCTGCTTCACGTCTTTGGCGAATTGCGATGATTGCACATTTGAGCGAAAATCGACGCCTCTATCACTCAGGTACTTACTAGAAAATATTGATAGTCATAACCCCCCTTGGCCCGTGAGGATTTTCCAAGCCCATTTGGTCATGAGGCACCAATTCATAATTTTGGTATTGATAACTCTGAGGCCCCTGACTTATTTGGGGGAGCATATGTGTTCAAAATTAACCATGTGATAGTTTTGCCTCCTGTTCCTTTGCCCAAAAAAAATCTCGACCTCACTTTGATTTCTGAATAGCCCTTTCTGCCCGCCGTTCAAATCAGCTCTTCATTTATGTGCAAATTGTCAAACAATGTAGTTCAAATAATTAAGTTGTTACCCCAGGAATATTTTGCAAAATGATGTACTTATCATCTCAGATAATATATTTATTCATTTTGTAGACGACATTTTTCATATTTTTTAGAACAGTATAGGTCACATTGTTTTATAACTATGGATGTTTGATATAATGTGTGTTAGTCCAGACATGCGTTGCACGTGCAAGCTTACTAGTAAATATAGAATAAACTCGGGTTCACTACAAAAGACACAAGATAGATCATCTACACGTCTACGCTTAGCCAGATTATCTCGAGGGCTTATTACAGGTACATATGAATATTTGGAGGAACATTAATTTTTCAAGTACAAACTTTCAGATCAGATGGAATCCCACCAAAATTAACCATTTTGTAAAAGTAACTAGACCAGAAGCTTCCAGCATCCACAAAGGGATATCTCTGTCTTCAGACAATTTCACAGAATTCAATAAGGCTAGTAAATCAAACCTTTTAGTCATAAGACAGTTATCAACACATCTTCTAAAAGTCAGTTTAAAACAGAACCATTCCAAACCGGGGCAATTGATGCATCCTGTTGTTGACAAATGGAAAATTGATCCCAAAACTGGGTTTTAAGAGAATAGTCTCCCAAAATTGGGTTTTTCTTGTATAATTAATACAGTATATGAAATTGTTTTCTGTAAACTAGTTACACACATTCAATTCAGAGATGCAGATTAGAGCTGAGTGATTTAGTTTCTATAGCATTTGGCGTCAGAACTGAATCTTGAAAGCACAAAGAAACAACAGCGGTTCACGCATCAGTACGCGCCGAGCTATCTCCTAGATTATCAGTGGCGTACGCAACGAGATGCGATGCGATGAGCTTCTTTGGCCCCAACTTGCGCAAATCGATGGCTGATTCTAGCTACGGTTGCCGAGGTAGGAGGAGCTCCTCCGCTCCGACCTTCATGCTGGCGGTTGCCGCGACGAGCTTCACCATCTTGGCCGCGCCGTCGAGGACGGCGATCTCGACGATGAATGCGCCGCACACGGGGCGGTGGTCGGAGAACTTGGACTCCCCGCGGACGTACGCCACCTGCACGATCCCGTCGCCGCGCCAAAGGATCCGGTCGCACCACGCCGGCGTCCTCCGCTTCGTCTTCTTCTTCGACGCCGCGCCGTCGTCGTCCTCGCCGACGTAATAGCTGTCGGAGTTCCACGAGTACTTGTACGTCGGCGCGAAGGAGATGACGGCCTCGCTCCACCCGCGGAACACCCCGCCCTCCCTCTCCGTCTTGAGCTGATCCTTCTCGAACAGCGCCGCCCAGTCGCCGGTATCCACTAACTTCTTCGCCTCCGCGTAGCTCAGCGCGATCCGGTAATTCAGGTCGCCGAGCCAGATCACGCGACTGCACAAACCGAATTGCTCGAGATTAATGGCAGAATCCGGTGCAAGAATCGAATCAGCGGGGATGAGAGACTATGACGTACTCGTGGTCGAGGATTCGTTCCGGGATGCGCCGGCCGGAGCGCTTGCAGACGCGGCGGAACTGGGTGTTCTTGAGGATCTCGACGACGTCGGAGTTGCGGCGGAGCTCGTCGCCGTCCTTCTCGCCAGAGGCGAGGTGGCTGCACACGAAGCAGAGGGACGTCTGGTGCAGCGACATGCTCACGGAGATGCACCCTTTGTTGCCAAGGCGGCCCATGATGCCGCGGCCGACGCAGCTGAGCCGGACGTGGCCGATGTGCGCCACCAGCTCCCGCCGCGCCCACACCGTTGCGAAGAGACCCACCATCTGCTTGCACGCCACCAGGCAGTACCTCCTCTGCAGGTTCGCCGCCGCCGGCCGCAGCAACAGCGTGGCGTCGGACGCCATGGACGATGCCTCCCCACCGCCGTCCACGACGACGTCCATGTCCTCCTCGTCTGACGTCGTCGTGTCGCCCTCGACAGCATACCGGCGCCGGTTTTTGCTGCTGCCGCAGCGCATCATCAGGCAGGACGACGACGATTTGGAGTACGGCCGGCGCCGGGGCGGCCTCTCCGCGGGGCAAGTGCACGACTTGAGCCGGCGGCCGCGGGTGATGGCGGCGCGGCGAACCTCTCTGGGGGAGGACCCGTTCTTGTGAAACAGCGATGGGTCGAGCGGGCTGGAGCTCGCCGTGTGGAGTGCCGAAGCGGGAGAGGCGGACTGGCTGAAGGACCGGCTAGCCGGCGGCGACGACGAAGTCCGGTTGAGCGCCTGGTTGATGAGCGCGAGCCATCTCGACGCCGGCTCGTTGTCCTCGATCACAAGCACGTTCCCGGCGTTGAGAGGGACGACCTCTTGGAATCTGCATCACCATTGCAGCATATTAAGCTTTCGAGTAACTGAGATTAACTGCACTTGATACTGATGGTACTACTAAAGCAATCTTCCATGTATCCGGTGCAAATTCTGTGAAACTGAAACTTCAAAGTTCTTGAAACAAAATCTACGAAATTGGTTCTTCTCATTTCTCAGAATATTTCTCATTTTCCATTGTTTAAAACTTTAAATGTGTCTACTTGTTATCTGAAATTTGTGAAGCAAAAAATTCAGAGGCAGCAACTGGTTGTTAGTTGAAACATAGCTTTCAGAAGAATAGGACCTTTCGAGCAAAAGAACCCCACAAGAAAACATGCCAATAATTTGCATAATACACACAGTTCAACAACAGGAGATGTGATGAAATTGTTTGTGGTGCAGAGGAACCGAAAGTGGCAATGTCTTCCTCTACGCAAACACGCAGAGCTCGTGTGTGTTAATGAATTGACAATGATGTGGCCCTAAATCAAAGCTGTCCAAGCCCAATGTTGTTCTCCATCTGACAAGAGATAGAAGATTGTGCAAAATTATGATACTGTAACATACCCTAGAACATAAATATCTGAATTGTCATCAGAAGGCAGGAAGTCATTCAGATTCAGCTCCATATCTGGAGTCTTTCCGGCGACGTTCCATGTTGCTGCAAATACCCTGTGAAACACAGACCACCAAAGGAGGAAAACTATCTGAATTTGATCGTCGCACAGAAATCCAAACTTATTTGCGGCGTGAAGTGTGCTAATTGCTTAAACTTGGTATATAAAAACTCGCGAGTGTACCTAAAAGACCCAATATGCGTGCTGGTTGATGCAGGAGAACTGAAATTGCTGAATTTGAGGCTTGTACTTTTGAAGAAGGATGAAGATGATGCTGAAGGCGAAGCCACCGGTGAGTGCTCTGGACTCTCTCTCAAATCAACTGAAAAAAATGCAAACACCGAATTACTTTAGCACCTTCACACAAAATTAGCATTTTGGATTGTTTTTTAGTCTTAACCAAAGATGAACTTTGCATGATAACCATGCCCCAGGTCAGGCTTCAACTTTCGACATCACACATGGGAATGGATTGTTCTTATCATGAATTACAGAAGAGAGAAACACGGTGACTTTGCTTCATCGAGAAATGTAATAATGTTCTAAACTTGAGAACCTACCTGTAGTGTTCATAGAGTGCTCAGCACCGTGCCTCGATGAAGAATTCCTGCCGTTCATAGCAGGAATCCTTCGAAAGGGAGACTGAAGAAGGGGAAGAATTAAATTGAGTGATAATTATCTGGATTCATGGAACTTGCAGCAAGGGATGAGAATGGACGTTACCTTCTTCCTCCTGTTGGTTTTTTGGTCCATTTTCTGAGCCCAGCTTCTTCTTCCAGCATCAAATGAATGGCTCTTGTGCCAAAGCAATTACTTAGCAGAGGAGACCTAATCTAATTCCTGCAAAAGTGTTCCAAGAATAAGTCAGGCAGATGGAAGTTTCCTTGTTTCCATGGTGAAAACAATCCAAGGCTTGTTCTTCTGAAACACAGCCACCAAAAGTTGTTCAAAGCCAAACTAAGAAACAGGACAAGCAACAACTGTCCAGGAGTATACTATTTAAATAGGACCAACCTATCAGAAAAGAAAGGAACAACCAAGGACTGATTTCAAAAAGGAAAACCCATTCCTCAAATACCAAATATATTGGTAATTATTTGAGTATTCATAGACAAAACACCAAATGGAACAATCATACAAAATTGGTGTCGCGATCGCGCAGACGATAGCAAAGCATGTGTACCCCACTTATAAGAAGGAAGAATCTATACCTTGAAAGAAACAAAGAAAGATGTTTATTTGAATAAAAATAAAGAAATAGGTGTCCTAGTCTTCTTTGATGCAATCAATTCAATGGAATAGTAGAAGTTGACCTGAAGAAATTTAAAGCAGCCATTGGAAGTTCCAACTGGGGCGATGCTAGTGCTGCTGCCACGGTCATGGCACAAAAACAAGAAGTTTCAGAAAATTTCAACAAACCAATGATAACGAAAGGAAACCGCAGAAAGTAAACTCCTCAAAACAATGTGATATGGACATGACATGACTACCCGTGGAAATCACACATTTGTTAGCACACTAGCAAGCATATTGTACCAACCTGCATCCTGATTCCTCGCAAGAACTAAACCGACGTTGCAAAGAAAGTCCGATCATATAGTTGGAATGACAACCAAACGTATGAAGCCAAAAGGCCTAGATACAGATGGAAAAAGAATTCCTTGAGACAAGATATCGCCTTTTTTCGTCGAGAAAAGGGAAGTGTGTATGCGTGCAATAGATCTTGTAGTATGTTGGCAAGCTCAAGGTATAGAAGGCGATGGAGTTTGACCAGCCTTTTCCAAGTAATTAGGAAAAGTTCCAAATTGAATAGACTAAGCAGCTCAAACCAAAGCTGTCATGAAACAGCATAGAGCTGTGTTTAACAGCTCTTTGGAACCATCCAGCAAGTGGTAAGGTGAGGCAGGCTCTAGGAACTGTATTTAACATAAAAATTGGAACTTTTGAGAAAAAAAAAGTTTGATATACAAGTGTACAACAGGAACAAACAAACGAGGCTGCACTTTTTATTTGGTGTAATTGTCTGTCCAATTACACGCCAAAACCAAGAAGGGGGGAGGAGACCACACTGATTCCCCGAGGCAGCCGTTTTGGCCTTGGAAGCGTCCAAAGCAGAGGGTGGTCGATCGATGCCCCCAAGAGAACATAGACTAAAGCAAAGTATTCATAGAAAAATGGGTGAATTGCAGCAAGCAGGAAGAGTTCAAAATGACAAGCGCGGATACCAAAATGATCAAGTTCAATTCTCCATGGGATACAGCAGGAGTATAGATGAGAACCGGATCGATATCACGGGACAAAGCATACAAATCAAACAGAAGAAAAGAAAAGAGGCTAGCCATGGAGAGGAGGAAGAAAAGAGGATAAACCTTGGTGAATGAATGAATGGCGATGACTCTCGTTCCATGGCATGGAATGGAAGCGCGCGGCAGGAAAGATGCCAAATGGACGCGGCCTAATAATAATACTACTAGTAGCTAGGAGAAAGAGCAAGAGAAAACGTACGTTACTATTTCTGCAACGCGGTGGTGGCAGTCTGAGAAACCGCCGGCCGGCTGGCTGCCCGGCTGTGAGTCACCGGTGCGTCGTTCTCGAGGTTGCCTTTGCCTGAGGCTGCCGGCGCAGACGAGCGGTTGACGAGGAAGGGGAGGAAATGGAGGGGGAGTGGGGGGACGTGGCGGTTGGTCAGGTCAGATGAGGTCAAACCCAAACGGAGCCGTGGGAGGAAGAAGGGGAGCATTCCCTGTTACCCGCGCGCGCGTCGCCTTTTCCCCATGTTTCTCGAGGAGTAGTAATTTGTCGCCGCGCGTCTTCTCTTCTCGGTTCCGTTCCACCGTAAAAATTGGCAAATTTTAGGTGTGGTCAGACATCAGATCTTGTTACTAGTACTACAGAGACTTGTACTCGTACTGTTTGGTCTTATTTCGTGGTGTAGCTATAGATGCATGTTCAAAACAGAGTCAAACATTCTCGGACCATTTTGGCCTCTTCTTTTTTGGACGAATAGTCAAAATCACATGACTATTTTTACACGTTCTGGGTTCAGAAAGCTCCTAGTCTGATCTGTGTTCCATCTACTAGGTCTTTTGGAACGCATGGATTTTAGACAAAGTTTAGAGCATCTACAGCCGGACCTCTCAAATCCGCCTCATACGCCCGGACGGACCGCCCAGTCACTGTTCGGTCACAATTTTTTGACCCAGACGGGCCCCTCAAACGGCCGTCAAACGCCCGGGCTGACCGGCACCCCCATATCCAGCCCAAATAGGGGACTGATATGGGGGCGCTCGGGCACGCCCGCCACGTCGTCACTACTACTACTGTCTTCCAATAACCAAAGACTCGAAGTAGGTAAACATGGTAGGCATGCATGAAGTAGGCCATGCAGCGGATAAAGAGAAGAGGGAAAAAAAGTTCGGACTAATTGGTTCCACTAATCAAAGTACTGGGACTTGCATCAATGCACTCTTTAGATGCTTAGGTTTACTTATTTTGATAAAGAGCTATCTTGGATTAGGTTGCAACTTTTTTTATTGAACATATGATTTTTTTTTTCTTTCACGAGCACAGGTCAAACACACATAGATAACCCGTTCGATGGCTAGAAGGCCGGTGAGAGTGAGGCGTTCAACCAATCAGGGATTAAACCTCATGTTTAGCGTTATGCTTTCACAATAATGTGGGTTATCCTTTCAGGGAAGGCAGTGTTTTTGTGGTAGTGAGACATTCTTGGTAACTTCATCAATTTTAAAATCCGCAACTCCAACTCTTGTATGAGTGTGTGTATCACTATCGTCTTCCATTTTCTGAAAACTAGAAGTAGGTAACTAGATATGTATGCATGAAGAAGGCCATGCAATGACAAAATGGAAGAGGAAAAGGAGTTTCGACAAACTTCCCAAGATGCCCAAGATGACAAGCTCCTCCAGAAAAATTACAGTTATCCAGGTTGAGTACTTGTAACATTGAAGACGGTGATGTTACCAAGAACCATGTGCAGCTCCATGATGATGGCTCTTCTCTCCCTCCCTCTGGCGACCGCGGCGACGGCCTGCGCTGTTCGCTCCCCTGCCTTCTTCTCGTCTTCCCCCCTCTCGGTCGACGCCATCCCCTCCTCCCCCTCCCCACAGTCTGCTGATCCCCGGTATCCTCCTTCTACGTGCCTGGACGGCACCCTCTCGGCCAATCGGTTCTGGGCGCTCGATGGGAGCGGCTCGGAGTCGGAGGACGACGTCGACGCCTCCTTGGATCTGCCTCTGCCTCCCCTGCCGGTGGTGTCGGCTAAGGTGAGGAAGTTTGCCCAGGGCGGCCGTGGTCGTGCGGTGCCGTCGCCGGCGGCGGAGGTTGGCTGGTCCGTCATGAGGCGACGTGGTCGTAGATCTGGTAAGCGTGATTGGCTGCCGGTGTCCTCCCCTGACCTGGGTTGCCTCGGTGTGCCTTTGTTGGGTCCGTCGTCCCTCCCTCCTTCTCCGGCTGTGGCCTCTCCTCCATCCCCAGATCTGTCGTTGGGGCGGCACACTGGGGCGTTGGGGGCTAGTTCTTCATCGCCGATCGTGGTCGGCGGGTCGGCGGCGGCGCAGTCTGTGGTGGGCGAAACCCTAGGGGCGAATGCCTCGCTAGTGCCGGTGCCGGTGCCGGATGTGGGCCGGGGTGCGGCCCTGGCGCCTATTGGGCCTGGGGCTGGGCAGGCTGTGGAACCGTTCTCTGCGTCGGATTTTCCTCCTCTTGTCTCTTTTGGGTTTACCGCGTGGGCCTTCTGTCGGGCCTGCCTGCTAGCCCATATCGATCCAGCCTGTCGCCCACGGGTGCGGGGATATATATGGTTAAGGAAGGGCTCCTGTGACCCTGATCTAGGGTTTCCGGCTCCCCATTCAGACGTGCGTAGTTATCCCTTCCGCATATGTCGTCTTGTGAGATCCCATCCTCCTCCTCCCTTCTCGGTCTCCTTTGTTGCGGTTCTCACCATGGACAAGTCTCGGGTTTCCTCTTCTAAGGCTTTGTCCGATAGTAAGCGCGGCTATGATGGCTCGTCGGAGGCGGGTCGCTCCCCAGACCTGGGGTACGAGGCGGCGCTGAGGGAGAAGCTGGAGGCGAAGCACGCTTCTCGCGAGCAGGTGGAGCGTGACCGGGCGGCATGGGCGGCGGGGCCGGAGTGGCTGCAGCGCGACAAGCGGGCGCGCTCGGAGGCGGCTGTGGATCCCTTGGAAACCGTGGACACTGGTGCGACGGCGGCCCCGGCGGGCCCTCGGCCTGATCTCCCTCAAGGCCCGGCCAGCCAGGCGCTGGGCGCGGAGGCGATGATCGGGGCTCGGGTGGCGGCCGAATTCAGCAGGGTGGTGGTTATGGTCCCACTTCTTTCCCTTCCAAGGCTCGTCGCATCTCTCCGCAGGATCCGTGTTCGTCCGCGGCTGTGGCTGGTGATGGCATTCTCTCCCCCCCTGATAACCCACAAGTATAGGGGATTGCAACAGTTTTCGAGGGTAGAGTATTCAACCCAAATTTATTGATTCGACACAAGGGGAGCCAAAGAATATTCTCAAGTATTAGCAACTGAGTTGTCAATTCAGCCACACCTGGATAACTTAATATCTGCAGCAAAGTATTTAGTAGCAAAGTAGTATGATAGTAATGGTAACGGTGGCAAAAGTAATATTTTTGGGTTTTGTAGTGATTGTAACAGTGGCAACGAAAAAGTAAATAAGCAAAGAACAATATGTGAAAAGCTCGTAGGCATTGGATCGGTGATGGAGAATTATGCCGGATGTGGTTCATCATGTAACAGTCATAACATAGGGTGACACAGAACTAGTTCCAATTCATCAATGTAATGTAGGCATGTATTCCGAATATAGTCATACGTGCTTATGGAAAAGAACTTGCATGACATCTTTTGTCCTACCCTCCCGTGGCAGCGGGGTCCTATTGGAAACTAAGGGATATTAAGGCCTCCTTTTAATAGAGTACCGGACCAAAGCATTAACACATAGTGAATACATGAACTCCTCAAACTAAGGTCATCACCGGGAGTGGTCCTGATTATTGTCACTTCGGGGTTGCCGGATCATAACACATAGTAGGTGACTATAGACTTGCAAGATAGGATCAAGAACTCACACCCCCCCCCCCCCCCCCCCCCCCCCCCCCCCCCCCCCCCCCCCCCCCCCCCCCCCCCCCCCCCCCCCCCCCCCCCCCCCCCCCCCCCCCCCCCCCCCCCCCCCCCCCCCCCCCCCCCCCCCCCCCCCCCCCCCCCCCCCCCCCCCCCCCCCCCCCCCCCCCCCCCCCCCCCCCCCCCCCCCCCCCCCCCCCCCCCCCCCCCCCCCCCCCCCCCCCCCCCCCCCCCCCCCCCCCCCCCCCCCCCCCCCCCCCCCCCCCCCCCCCCCCCCCCCCCCCCCCCCCCCCCCCCCCCCCCCCCCCCCCCCCCCCCCCCCCCCCCCCCCCCCCCCCCCCCCCCCCCCCCCCCCCCCCCCCCCCCCCCCCCCCCCCCCCCCCCCCCCCCCCCCCCCCCCCCCCCCCCCCCCCCCCCCCCCCCCCCCCCCCCCCCCCCCCCCCCCCCCCCCCCCCCCCCCCCCCCCCCCCCCCCCCCCCCCCCCCCCCCCCCCCCCCCCCCCCCCCCCCCCCCCCCCCCCCCCCCCCCCCCCCCCCCCCCCCCCCCCCCCCCCCCCCCCCCCCCCCCCCCCCCCCCCCCCCCCCCCCCCCCCCCCCCCCCCCCCCCCCCCCCCCCCCCCCCCCCCCCCCCCCCCCCCCCCCCCCCCCCCCCCCCCCCCCCCCCCCCCCCCCCCCCCCCCCCCCCCCCCCCCCCCCCCCCCCCCCCCCCCCCCCCCCCCCCCCCCCCCCCCCCCCCCCCCCCCCCCCCCCCCCCCCCCCCCCCCCCCCCCCCCCCCCCCCCCCCCCCCCCCCCCCCCCCCCCCCCCCCCCCCCCCCCCCCCCCCCCCCCCCCCCCCCCCCCCCCCCCCCCCCCCCCCCCCCCCCCCCCCCCCCCCCCCCCCCCCCCCCCCCCCCCCCCCCCCCCCCCCCCCCCCCCCCCCCCCCCCCCCCCCCCCCCCCCCCCCCCCCCCCCCCCCCCCCCCCCCCCCCCCCCCCCCCCCCCCCCCCCCCCCCCCCCCCCCCCCCCCCCCCCCCCCCCCCCCCCCCCCCCCCCCCCCCCCCCCCCCCCCCCCCCCCCCCCCCCCCCCCCCCCCCCCCCCCCCCCCCCCCCCCCCCCCCCCCCCCCCCCCCCCCCCCCCCCCCCCCCCCCCCCCCCCCCCCCCCCCCCCCCCCCCCCCCCCCCCCCCCCCCCCCCCCCCCCCCCCCCCCCCCCCCCCCCCCCCCCCCCCCCCCCCCCCCCCCCCCCCCCCCCCCCCCCCCCCCCCCCCCCCCCCCCCCCCCCCCCCCCCCCCCCCCCCCCCCCCCCCCCCCCCCCCCCCCCCCCCCCCCCCCCCCCCCCCCCCCCCCCCCCCCCCCCCCCCCCCCCCCCCCCCCCCCCCCCCCCCCCCCCCCCCCCCCCCCCCCCCCCCCCCCCCCCCCCCCCCCCCCCCCCCCCCCCCCCCCCCCCCCCCCCCCCCCCCCCCCCCCCCCCCCCCCCCCCCCCCCCCCCCCCCCCCCCCCCCCCCCCCCCCCCCCCCCCCCCCCCCCCCCCCCCCCCCCCCCCCCCCCCCCCCCCCCCCCCCCCCCCCCCCCCCCCCCAGTAGGATATAATCCACCATGAACATAAATATTGTGAAGGCTATGTTGATTTGTTTCAACTACATGTGTGAACATGTGCCAAGTCAAGTCACTTAAATCATTCAAAGAAGGATACCACCCTATCATACCACATCACAACCATTTTAATAACATGTTGGCACACAAGGTAAACCATTATAAACTCACAGCTAATCAAGCATGGCACGAGCAACTATGATCTCTAATTGTCATTGCAAACATGTTTATTCATAATAAGCTGAATCAGGAATGATGAACTAATCATATTTACAAAAACAAGAGAGGTCGAGTTCATACCAGCTTTTCTCATCTCAGACAGTCCATCATATATCGTCATAATTGCCTTTCACTTGCACGACCGAACGGTGTGAATAACAATAATAGTGCACGTGCATTGGACTAAGCTGGAATCTACAAGCATTCAATAAACAGGAGAAGACAAGGCAATATGGGCTCTTGGTTAAATCAACAACAATGCATATAAGAGCCACTTCAACATTTTCAACATGGTCTTCTCCTATCGACCCCCAAAGAAAAGAAAAGGAATAAAACTATTTACACGGGAAAGCTCCCAACAAGCAAAAGAAGAACGAAAAATATTTTTGGGTTTTCTTTTTAATTATTACTACTACAGCATGGAAAGTAAACTAGCTAAAAGCTACAACTAATTTTTTTGGTTTTTCTTAAAGTTTTTCAAACACACAAGAAGAAAGCATAAAAAGGAAAATAAACTAGCATGGATAGTACAATGGAAAAGTATGAGCACCGACAACTAGCAATGAGTGTGTGAACATAAATGTAATGTCGGTGAGAGATACGTACTCCCCCAAGCTTAGGCTTTTGGCCTAAGTTGGTCTATTGCCACGGCTGGCCTGGCGGATATCCGAAGTTGTAACTGGGGTCGTACTGAGATGCAGCGGCTATTGCATCGTGGGCTGCGGCTTGGAGGCGAGCTGCCCTCGTCCTCCTCTCATATTCATTTGCCTCCTCCCTGGTTATGAAATATCTCCCCTTTGTCTGAAAGTCAAAGAAAGTAGGGGCAGGAAGATCGACGTGAAAGGTACGTCGTCTGTCAAAGATTAGTCGGTACCGGAGAGGTTGTTCATTCCTCTCAATAAACTGATGACGAACCATAGCCTCATAATCTAAATAAACAGGAGGCAACTCAATATCATAGTCACGTATGGCTATATCAAGAAAATTAGCTAAACGGGTTGCATGAATTCCACCAAAGAAATCTCCATTAACTCTATTATTATGCAACCTACGTGCAACAATGGCTCCCAAATTATAACGTTTATCTCCTAATACAGCACTCCTGAGAACACTGAGATCAGGGACACACATGTGACATGCTTCATCCTTACCATTGATGCACCTACCTATGAAGAGAGCAAAATAATGTATAGCAGGAAAATGAATGCTCCCTATGGTAGCTTGTGTTATATCTCTAGATTCTCCCACAGTTATACTAGCAAGAAAATCTCTAAACTCAGATTTGCGAGGCTCACTAGTGCTACCCCATTGTGGAAGTTTGCAAGCAGTGGTAAAATCCTCTAAGTCCATAGTATAAGAATTTTCATAAAGATCAAACAGGACAGTTTGAGAATTGCGTGATGATGAAAATTCAAACCTTCTCACAAAGGAATCAGTGAGATAGTGATACTGACGGCACTTATCTGCTTCGAAGCCCTCAAGATCAGCGTTACGCACATATGTGTAAAATTCTTCCTTGATTCCCGCTCGATTCATGAGGTCCTCTGAAGGCCATTCGCAAGCCCGCACTTGAGCTTCCCTCGGTGGTTCATCGTCAGCATCGCGTATTGCAAGCCTGGGTCCTTGCTTCCTTGAAGGACCACCTTGGTACATTTTCCTAAACATATTTCTTCCTCTGAAAAATTTCTGAAAATTTTAGTAACTTCAAATAAAAGTAAACCAAACTCAACAAAATTGATAGCAACCACTCCCACAAGTGCCTAGAGACTATATCATGCATTAGAACTACTTGGGACCATATAAATTTGACATGCAAGCTCAAGAACAGGGTCACCTAAGCAGCAAAAATTTGCAATGAATAAAGCACTAGAACAAAAGCTAATTGGAACATTGGAGGAGTCACATTCCAAGGAACAATCCCCCAAAGCAGTTTTGTGAGAGGTGCTTTGAGCTAGGAGATCGAAAATCGCAGCAAAATGAGCAAGAACTCGTGCTTGAGCTGGTTGGTGATTTTTTTGGGAGGAAGAAGGAGTGTGTGGGTGCAGGAATAAGTGGAGGGGAGCCACCATGGGCCCACGAGGCAGGGGGGCGCGCCCAGGGGGGTGGGCGCGCCCTGGACCCTCGTGGCCAGGTGCCAGCTCCCCCTGATGTGTTCTCAGTGCCAGATATTCTCAAATATTCCAGAAAAAATCATATTTTAATTTCGGGGCATTTGGAGAACTTTTATTTTCGGGATATTTTTTATTGCACGGATAATTCAGAAAACTGACAGAAAATACTATTTTTACTTTATTTAATCTAAATAACAGAAAGTAAAAGGAGGGTACAGAAGGTTGTGTTTTCTAACTTCATCCATCTCATGCTCATCAAAAGGAATCCACTAACAAGGTTGATCAGGTCTTGTTAACAAACTCATTCCGAATTGCATGAAACCGGAGAATTTTCGAATAGCACTAAGTTACCTCAACGGGGATATGCACGTCCCCAACAATAAGAATATCATATTTCTTCTTGACAGTAGGAAGAGGAAATTCAAAACCTCCAAAAATAATCGATGGAATTTTTCCAATAGAGTTTATACTATGAACTTGAGGTTGTTTCCTCGGAAAGTGTACCGTATGCTCATTGCCATTAACATGAAAAGTGACATTGCCTTTTTTGCAATCAATAACAGCCCCTGCAGTGTTCAAAAAAGGTCTTCCAAGAATAATAGACATACTATCGTCCTCGGGAATATCAAGAATAACAAAGTCTGTTAAAATAGTAACGTTTGCAACCACAACAGGCACATCCTCACAAATACCGACAGGTATAGCGGTTGATTTATCAGCCATTTGCAAAGATATTTCAGTAGGTGTCAACTTATTCAAGTCAAGTCTACGATATAAAGAGAGAGGCATAACACTAACACCGGCTCCAAGATCACATAAAGCAGTTTTAACATAGTTTCTTTTAATGGAGCATGGTATAGTTGGTACCCCTGGATCTCCAAGTTTCTTAGGTATTCCACCTTTAAAAGTATAATTAGCAAGCATGGTGGAAATCTCAGCTTCCGGTATCTTTCTTTTATTAGTAACAATTTCTTTCATATACTTAGCATAAGGATTCATTTTGAGCATATCAGTTAATCGCATACGCAAAAAGATAGGTCTAATCATTTCAGCAAAGCGCTCAAAATCCTCATCATCCTTTTTCTTGGATGGTTTGGGAGGAAAAGGCATGGGTTTCTGAACCCATGGTTCCCTTTCTTTACCGTGCTTCCTAGCAACAAAGTCTCTCTTATCATAACGTTGATTCTTTGATTGTGGGTTATCAAGATCAACAGGAGGTTCAATTTCTACATCATTATTATTACTAGGTTGAGCATCAACATGAACATCGTCGGTAACATTATCACTTGGTTCATGTTCATTACCAGATTGTGTTTCAGCATCAGAAATAGATATGTCATTAGGATTCTCAGGTGTTTCAGCAACAGGTTCACTAGCAGCACGCAAAGTCCTATCATTTTTCTTTTTCTTCTTTTTAGAAGGACTAGGTGCATCTAAATTATTTCTCTGAGAATCCTGCTCAATTCTCTTAGGGTGACCTTCAGGATACAAAGGTTCCTGAGTCATTCTACCTCCTCTAGTCATAACTCTAACAGCATTATCATTTTTCTTACTATTCAATTCATTGAGCAAATCATTCTGAGCTTTAAGTACTTGTTCTACTTGAGTGGCAACCATAGAGGCATGTTTACTAATGAGTTTAAGTTCACCTTTAACTCTAGACATATAATCACTCAAGTGTTCAATCATATAAACATTGTGTTTCAACTGTCTACCAACATAAGCATTGAAGTTTTCTTGTTTGACAATAAAATTATCAAACTCATCTAAGCATTGGCTAGCAGACTTATAACGAGGAATATCACCTTCATCAAATCTATAGAGAGAATTTACCTTTACTACCTGTGTCGGGTTATCAAGACCATGTGTTTCTTCAACAGGCGGTAAATTAAGACCATGTATTTCTTCAACAGGAGGTAAATTCTTAACATCTTCAGCTTTTATACCTTTTTCTTTCATAGATTTCTTTGCCTCTTGCATATCTTCAGGACTGAGAAATAGAACTCCCCTTTTCTTCGGAGTTGGCTTAGGAGTTGGTTCAGGAATTGGCTCTGGAGTTAACTCAGGAAGTGTCCAATTATTTTCATTAGTCAACATATTATTCAATAGAATTTCAGCTTGATCTGGTGTTCTTTCCCTGAAAACACAACCAGCACAACTATCCAAGTGGTCCTTGGAAGCATCGGTTAGTCCATTATAAAAGATATCAAGTATTTCATTTTTCTTAAGAGGGTGATCAGGCAAAGCATTAAGTAATTGGAGAAGCCTCCCCCAAGCTTGTGGGAGACTCTCTTCTTCAATTTGCACAAAATTATATATTTCCCTTAAAGCAGCTTGTTTCTTATGAGTGGGGAAATATTTAGAAGAGAAGTAATAAATCATATCCTGGGGACTACGCACACAACCAGGATCAAGATAATTAAACCATATCTTAGCATCACCCTTTAATGAGAACGGAAATATTTTAAGGATATAAAAGTAGCGAGTTCTCTCATCATTAGTGAATAGGGTGGCTATATCATTTAGTTTAGTAAGATGTGCCACAACAGTTTCAGATTCATAGCCATAGAAAGGATCAGATTCAACCAAAGTAATTATATCAGGTTCGACAGAGAATTCATAATCCTTATCAGTAACAAAGATAGGTGAAGTAGCGTAAGCAGGATCATATTTCATTCTAGCATTCAGAGTTTTTTGTTTCAGCTTAGCTAATAATTTCTTAAGATCACTCCTATCATTGCAAGCAAGAAAGTCTCTAGCCCCCCCCCCCCCCCCCCCCCCCCCCCCCCCCCCCCCCCCCCCCCCCCCCCCCCCCCCCCCCCCCCCCCCCCCCCCCCCCCCCCCCCCCCCCCCCCCCCCCCCCCCCCCCCCCCCCCCCCCCCCCCCCCCCCCCCCCCCCCCCCCCCCCCCCCCCCCCCCCCCCCCCCCCCCCCCCCCCCCCCCCCCCCCCCCCCCCCCCCCCCCCCCCCCCCCCCCCCCCCCCCCCCCCCCCCCCCCCCCCCCCCCCCCCCCCCCCCCCCCCCCCCCCCCCCCCCCCCCCCCCCCCCCCCCCCCCCCCCCCCCCCCCCCCCCCCCCCCCCCCCCCCCCCCCCCCCCCCCCCCCCCCCCCCCCCCCCCCCCCCCCCCCCCCCCCCCCCCCCCCCCCCCCCCCCCCCCCCCCCCCCCCCCCCCCCCCCCCCCCCCCCCCCCCCCCCCCCCCCCCCCCCCCCCCCCCCCCCCCCCCCCCCCCCCCCCCCCCCCCCCCCCCCCCCCCCCCCCCCCCCCCCCCCCCCCCCCCCCCCCCCCCCCCCCCCCCCCCCCCCCCCCCCCCCCCCCCCCCCCCCCCCCCCCCCCCCCCCCCCCCCCCCCCCCCCCCCCCCCCCCCCCCCCCCCCCCCCCCCCCCCCCCCCCCCCCCCCCCCCCCCCCCCCCCCCCCCCCCCCCCCCCCCCCCCCCCCCCCCCCCCCCCCCCCCCCCCCCCCCCCCCCCCCCCCCCCCCCCCCCCCCCCCCCCCCCCCCCCCCCCCCCCCCCCCCCCCCCCCCCCCCCCCCCCCCCCCCCCCCCCCCCCCCCCCCCCCCCCCCCCCCCCCCCCCCCCCCCCCCCCCCCCCCCCCCCCCCCCCCCCCCCCCCCCCCCCCCCCCCCCCCCCCCCCCCCCCCCCCCCCCCCCCCCCCCCCCCCCCCCCCCCCCCCCCCCCCCCCCCCCCCCCCCCCCCCCCCCCCCCCCCCCCCCCCCCCCCCCCCCCCCCCCCCCCCCCCCCCCCCCCCCCCCCCCCCCCCCCCCCCCCCCCCCCCCCCCCCCCCCCCCCCCCCCCCCCCCCCCCCCCCCCCCCCCCCCCCCCCCCCCCCCCCCCCCCCCCCCCCCCCCCCCCCCCCCCCCCCCCCCCCCCCCCCCCCCCCCCCCCCCCCCCCCCCCCCCCCCCCCCCCCCCCCCCCCCCCCCCCCCCCCCCCCCCTTGGTGATGGAGGATGGTTGATGATGACGATGGCGACGGATTCCCCTCTCCGGAGCCCCGAACGGACTCCAGATCAGCCCTCCCAAGAGAGTTTAGGGCTTGGTGGCGGCTCCGTATCGTAAAACGCGATGAATCCTTCTCTCTGATTTTTTTCTCCCCGAACATGAATATATGGAGTTGGAGTTGAGGTCGGTGGAGCTCCAGGGGGCCCACGAGGCAGGGGGCACGCCCAGGGGGGCAGGCGCGCCTCCCACCCTCGTGGACAGGGTGTGGGCCCCCTGGCCTTGATTCTTTCGCCAGTATTTTTTATTATTTCCAAAAATAATCTCTGTGAAGTTTCAGGTCATTCCGAGAACTTTTGTTTCTACACAAAGATAACACCATGGCAATTCTGCTGAAAACAGCGTCAGTCCGGGTTAGTTCCATTCAAATCATGCAAGTTAGAGTCCAAAACAAGGGCAAAAGTGTTTGGAAAAGTAGATACGTCGGAGACGTATCACCCCCCTCCCCCGCTCCCTCAGGGCTATCTCCCCATTCGCGGCGCCAGCTCGTCCTCTGGTGGTGGTGCGTCTTCGGGGTATGCTACCCTTACCTGCTTCGTGTGCCACAGATTCGGCCACTTCCAGTCTCGGTGCAAGTTCCCCCCCTTCTGTCTGATCTGTCGGGCGGAGGGCCATCTTACTGTTGACGGTGCTGATCGTTGCAAGTTTCCCTCTTTCAAGCAGTTTGGGCTTGGGCTGCCTGGTTGTTCCTTCTTTGCTTTGGATGGTAAACTTGGCATGCCTATTGTTGCACCTGTTTCGTCCAATGTTGTTGTGATTTTGGTCATTTCCTCTCCTGTCTCGACCCAAGTGATTTTCGTTGAGCTGAAAGAGTGGGGTTTGGAAGGGTGGGATTGGCAGATTCATCAGGTCTCTGAATCAGAGTTTGCGGTCACCTTCCCCTCCAAGGAAAGTTTGAAGATGATGGCTTCTTGTTCTAGCTTCACTCTCCCTCTCAATCAAGTGGTGGTTTCAGTCAAGGCTACTGTGGACGGGGCCAGATCTGTAGCTTCCTTGTCCGAGATGTGGGTTGTCCTGGATGATGTCCCTTCTGGCCTCCATAACCCTTGCTTCCTGCTGGCCTTTGGGAAGCTGATTGGCAAGCCTATTGAAGTCGATCCCTCTTCTATGGAGATTCCTGGTCCTGTCCGCATGAAGATTTGGTGTCTGGATTCTTCTCATGTTCATGGTTCAATTGATATCTTCCCGGCCAAGGATGCTTATAGGATTCATGTTCGTGCGGAGGGATTGGCAGCTCAGCAGGCTCCTTTGCCTCCCCCCTCTCCTCCCAAGTCTTCCAAGATGGATCCTTCTGATGGGGGAGGCAATACTGGTGCGGGTAGAAATGCCAATCCTTTCACCACTTCAGAATGGGAAGTCATGGGGTCTGGGTCTTGGTATCTGTTTGACTTGGGGGCGTCGACTACTGGTGGGGATGGTGTGGCCATGGAGGGTGAAGTCCAAGCAGAATGACCCTGTGAGCCTGGGTGGGGCCACTCCTTTTTCGGGGGCGTGCTCCAACATGCAAGCTCGCCCTGTGTCCCTATCGCTCTCTGGCATTGTGGATGTGCCGTCGGCATCGTCCTTGCATCCCTCCAGTCCTAGCAGCAAGCTCCAAAAGAAGAAGTCATCGATTCAGAAGTTTTCTGCCAAGAGTTGGGCCTCGTCTAGGGCTAAGCAGCAGGTTGCGGGCCTCTGCCACGCTTGGATGAGGACCTCGGTGCTGCTACTGCTGGTCAGTCTGGTGGTGATGCTTCCTCCCCGGTGGCGTGTTCCTCTGCTGTGCGACTGCGGTCCCCGATCTCGACGGCCAGGAAGGGTCTCCGCCACCATAATATTGTTGTCCCCATCCAGGAGCATGCGGAACGCCGGGCTACAACAAAGGATCTCTGCCCCCCCAGGTACTGTCAACCATCCTTCCCCCGTTCGTTTGGTGCTTCCTTCTATGCGAGATTCCCATCTCCTTAATATTCTTTCCGACATCGGTGTTTCGGTCGATTGCAACGTTGGTTCCCTTGCTTCTTTACTTTCTTTGATTCGTCTAAATGAGGAGGCCCGGGCTGCTATTGCCAAGGCTAAGGAGACTGCTGCCACGAAAGTGGCGGCCTCGGATGTGGGTGATGTGGGTTCGTCGGGGGAGGGTGGTGGCCTTCCTCTCACAACGACCAAAAAGGGGCAGTCTAGTAGAGCTAAACCCTGCGTGGCCCCGACCAGGTCGAGTTTTCATATCAAAAACCTATCTTTCAGATGAAAAGCTGCATTTTTTGAACATTCGTGGTTTTGGTGCTAGGGGGCACCGAGACCAAATCCGTGATTTGGTGCGTGATGCTAATGTTGATCTTCTTTGCCTCATTGAAACATTTAAAGCTTCCTTTACTAACACCGAGTTATCTTCGGTTGCTGGTGTTGACCAGTTTGTTTGGCGCTGCCTTCTGGCGTCTGGGCATTCGGGCGGCATTCTCATAGGTGCCAAGGTGGATTTTTTTTATTTTGTTGCCTTTGATCACGGGATCTTTTGGGCTAGTATGGTGTTGTTCCACAAGAGTCTCAATGTTCTTTGGGAGATCATGGTGGTGTATGGTCTGGCTTTCCTCGCTTTTTTGGATGAGCTTTCTGCCAAGATCGTAACGCCCCGAATCCGATGCACCACGTGTCTTCCGTTTATTCGTCGTCTTTGCCATGTCATTTGCTTGCGTGTTGCACTTTGCCATGTCATCATATGCATCGCATCCTCATATTTTCAAGACTTGCATCCGGTCTTTTTCCCCGTTGTCCGTTTCGCAATCCGACACTCCCACACGCACCCGTTGCTCCTCTCAGGCCTCGTTTCATGAGTGGCATAGAGATGTTCTCGGAATGGGATGAAACTTGGCGTGCGGTGTTGTTATAGAGTAGGTAGACCGCCTGTCAATTTTCGTTCCATTTGAAGTTCGTTTGACGCCCTAACGGTTAACCGTGTAACCCCGAAGCCCCTCTCTCTTTGTAGCCCAACATCCCTTCCCACAGCCCTTTAGCCCATCCAAATCCCCTCCATGCTCTCGGTCGTTGGATCGTGATCGCGTGGCCGAAAACCGCTCCCCATTTGGACTCTCCTAGCTCCCTCTACCTATAAATATGCCTCTTCCCCTCCAAATTTGCGGTCTAACCCTAGTCCTCTCCCTCCTCGCGCCGCCGGACATGTCCGCCCGGCGGCCGGACACGTCCACCACCACCAGCCACGTCGCCCGGCCAATCCCGGGCGACACGTCACCTCCGCCGCCGCCCGCAACCACTCACGCGTCGCCACGTCACCGCCGCCAGCGCCCCACTTCACCGCGCCACCCGGGGCCTAGATCCGGCCCGCCCAGGGCCGAACCGGGCCGCGCCTGCCCCGCCGTCGCCGCCCCGCCGCCATTCCCCGCGCCGCCGCCCGCGTCCCGTGCGCCGCCCGCCGCCGCTGCGCGCTTGCGCCGCCGCCCGCCTGCTCCGCCGGCGTAGCGCCCCGCCGCCGCACCAGCGCTCTCCGCCACCACCGCGCGCCGCCGCCGCAGCGCCTCCGCCCGCCCACGCCACCGCTCGCCGCCGTCCTTCCCCACATGCCGCCGGCCGCCCCACAGCTCCTCCGCGCCTTCCCCGCCGGCCTCGATCTCGCCGGAGGCCGCCGCCTCGCCGGAGTCGCCGGATCCGGGGAAGGTGGATGAGATCCACCAACCCCGTGAACCAAACGGCCTCCCCGCACCCGGATCTCTCCGTCCCGCTCGTCCTCGTCCCGCGTTGACTTTTCGGAGGGTAAAAAAAACTGCCAAGTCCCCGTAATTTTGCATTCTGGTGCCATGTTCATCATGCCATAACTTTCTACTCGTAGCTTCATTTTGCATGTATAATATATCAAAATGTTCATTGTGAGATGATCTTCATTTCATTCCATTGCGGCATGCTTGTTTGAGTTCATCTTGATGCCCTAATCATTGTTGCAAGAGTGCTATATGATGTT
The DNA here is from genome assembly GCA_036873465.1 of Thinopyrum obtusiflorum. NCBI lineage: Eukaryota > Viridiplantae > Streptophyta > Magnoliopsida > Poales > Poaceae > Thinopyrum > Thinopyrum obtusiflorum. Next base: position 9,626 of record JAAAWM010010798.1, on the reverse strand, counting down.
AACTGCTGTCTGTTAACAGAACTTGGTGATTTGTCTTTTTCATTGCATTTTGTGTGTGCATCCTATGAGCTTGATGTCTACATGAGTTTTGAGCCACATCATTCCATCTTTACAGTGGTGCAAGTATTATATTTTTAGGAGCTCTGTGATGACTAGAACAAGCATGCAAAGTAGGCTCCATGATGTTACTGTTTTCAGACTGTTTTTGCCGTCCTTTTCCTGTTACATTTTGTTGCTATGTTGCCATGCTTCTACCATGAGTTCCATGCATGATCTGAAGATGTTCCGTAAGGATGTTTTGTTCTACATGTTGTACTCTATCCATCCATGCCCTTGGTTGAAATTATGGCTTGCTGTAGATTGTTGTTATCATGCTCCAAAGTTGCTAATATTGCTGTCAGCCTGTTAACATGATGTTCAGTTTTGCCATGTGTTTTGCTAGTGATCCATGCACCCTATGACTATGCTATTGCCATGTTTAGCTCCATAAATGTGTCTTCTTACTGTTGGTCACCTTTTCATGCCATGTATTGCTCTGTGGTGAGTTGTACAAGCTCACCAATATGCCTACTTATCGTTATTTCTGCCATGTACTGTTATTTTCACTAAGTCTGAATCTGTCATATCACTTGCCATGTTTGCATGGATGCTACCATGTTTTCTGTTGATCTTTGGAATAAGTTCAGTAAGGAAGTGTTGTTAAGTGCTTTTAGTACTAGCATGCCATGCTTAACTTGTTTTGCTCATATCTTTTAGGCCGTAGCTCCGAATTAAATGAACTTTATATGTAACTTGACTAGATTTTCGCGTAGATCATCTTGGTGCATTTTAAATTGATGTTTAACAACTTCAACATTGTGTTCTAATCAGATCTGGACCAATTTCAAAATTGGCATATGAGGACTTATCGGAATTGTTATATGTTGTTTCCGGCCTCATTTAAACTTGCTTTGATGTGTTGTTCTTGTATGCATCATCTCTTGCCATGAGTAGCATATTATAGCCTTGTCTTGCATCATACTTGGGTGTGCATCATGCCATGTTTATGTGTGGTGTGTTTACCATGTTGTTTGCTTCTTTTCGGTTGTGCTTCTTCTCGATAGTTCATGTTTCGTTGCGATCGTGAGGATCCGTTCGACTACGCTTGGTTCATCTACGTGGCTTCGTCTTCTTCATGGACTCGTTCTTCTTCCTAGCGGGATTTCAGGCAAGATGACCGTCACCTTGGATCTCACTACTATCATTGCTATGCTAGTTTGTCTCGATGCTATCGCTATGTCGCGCTACCTATCACTTATTTATCAAGCCTCCCAAATTGCCATGATAGCCTCTAACCTTTTTCACCCCTCCTAGCAAACCGTTGTTTGGCTATGTTACCGCTTTTGCTCAGCCCCTCTTATAGCGTTGTTAGTTGCAGGTGAAGTTGAAGATTGCTCCATGTTGTTACATCTGGGATATCACAATATCTCTTATTTTAATTAATGCATCTATATACTTGGTAAAGGGTGGAAGGCTCGGCCTTATGCCTGGTGTTTTGTTCCACTCTTGCCGCCCTAGTTTCCGTCATACCGGTGTTATGTTCCTTGATTTTGCGTCCCTAACACGGTGAGGGGTATGGGACCCTCTTGACAGTTCGCCTTGAATAAAACTCTTCCAGCAAGGCCCAACATTGCCTTTTCCATTTGCCTAACAACCTACTAACTTTCCCTTGGGTTTTCAAACCCGAGGGTCATCTTTATTTTAGCCCCCCCCGGGCCAGTGCTCCTCTGAGTGTTGGTCCGAACCGAGTAGACTGCGGGGCCACCTCGGGGAAACTTGAGGGCTGGTTTTACTCGTAGGATGTCTCATCCGGATGTGCCCTGAGAACGAGATATGTGCAGCTCCTATCGGGATTTGTCGGCACGTTCGGGCGGTCTTGCTGGTTTTGTTTTACCATTGTCGAAATGTCTTGTGCACCGGGACCCCGAGTCTGATCGGATGTCCCGCGATGGAGGATTGTCTCCGCGGATCGTGAGCTTGTCATGGGCTAAGTTGGGACACCCCTGCAGGGTTTGATCTTTCGAAAGCCGTGCCCGCGGTTATGTGGCAGATGGGAATTTGTTAATATCCGGTTGTAGTAAACTTGAAGTAAACTCCTTTAAAATACACCAACCGCGTGCGTAACCGTGATCGTCTCTTTTCGAGGAAGTTCGAGAGGAGAACATGGTTGGGTTATGTTTGAACGTAAGTTGTTTCAGGATCACTTCTTGATCAGTACTAGTTGGCGACCGTTTGCGTAGCTTCTCATCTTACTCTTGTATTCGTAAGTTAGCCACCATACATGCTTAGCCGCTGCTGCAACCTCACCACTTTACCCCTTCCTTACCCTTTAAGCTTTGCTAGTCTTGATACCCATGGTAATGGGATTGCTGAGTCCTCGTGGCTCACAGATTACTACAACAACAGTTGCAGGTATAGGTTATGCGATGATCATGACGCGAGAGCGATGTTTATTTGTGTTGGAGTTCTTCTTCTTCTTCGTCGATCTTGGGTTAGGTTCCTGGTCGGCAGCCTGGGCTAGCAGGGTGGATATTGTTTGAGTTTCTGTTTGTGTTTCATCCGTAGTCGGATGTTGTTATCATGTATGATGTTGATGTATTCTGGGGGCGTTTGTGCCTTATGTATGTATCCCCAACTATTATGTAATGGTACGATGTAATGATATCCACCTTGCAAAAGCGTTTCAATATGCGGGTCTATCCTTGGTGGGACCTTCGAGTTCCTCTCGGATAGGGTCACATATTGGGCGTGACAAAGATTGATTCTCGTAACATTCCCTTGGTCATTGGTGGTGACTTTAGCCTTCTAAGGTTCCCTGTTGAGAAGAGCAACTCTAACTTCTCGTGGCCGTATGCGTTTAATGTCTTTATTGCGGATTGTGCTCTTCACGAATTCGCTAGGACCGGTTCTCGTTTTACTTGGTCTAATCATCAGGCTATCCCGATTCGTTCGGTGTTGGATCGTATTTTTGCTACTTCGCCTTGGGATATGCTTTTCCCTCGTGCCTCCCTTTCTGCCTTGCCCCAGGTTGGCTCGGGCCACTCCCCTCTCATCTTGGATTTGGGCGTTTCCTCCTCGACTATTATTTCCAGATTTTAGTTCGATGCTTCTGGCTTTTGGTAGAACATTTTTGTGATTTTGTTACTGCGAAGATTACCTCCATTCTTGGTTCTAGAGTCCAGTCTTTTGGTCCTAAGGATGATTGGAATTTCTGTTCGTATTAGCTCCAGAAATTCCTTAAAGGGTGGGGTCGTAACCGCGCGGCCGAAGCCCACAAAAATAAGCGCAAACTGTTGGGGCAGGTTTCACTGCTGGATGCTGAGGCTGACTCGTCCAGGCTCTCAGTTACTGGCTGGCAACAGCGATATGATCTTGAGGCTCTCCTCATGCAATTGCACCGGCAGGCTGAGATCTACTGGAGGCAACATGGCACGATTAACTGGACCCTGAAAGAGGACTCTCTCACTGCTTATTTCTTTGTCATTGCCAATGGGCGTCGTCGTAGATGTTCGATTGATAGTTTGATTATTGATGGAGTTCGGGTTTCTGATCCTCGCCTTATCCTGGGGCATGTGTATAATTTTTTCTCTAGTTTGTTGGCTGCCGGGCCTGCTTCTGGTTTCACCCTCTCTCCCAGTATTTGGGATAAAATAGGTGTGTTTCAAATGAGGAGAATTTGGCCCTCTCGGTCCCTCTCTTTGTGGAAGAGATTGAGTTGGCCATTAATTCTACTAACATGAATTCGGCCTCGGGCCAGCTTTGCGCCCTCTGGTCTGTTCTATTATCCAAGGTTTCTACTTGTGGGCCATTGACATCTCTCATCTTAATTACACCATTTTATCTCTTATTCCCAAAGTCAGGGGTGCTAACTCTATTTCTCAATTTCGCCCTATTGCTCTGATCAATAATTTTGCCAAGTTCCCTGCTAAAGGGTTGGCGATGAGGTTGTCGCCTGTTGCTCACCGCATTATTAGCCCTATCCAGTCTGCTTTCATCAAAGGTAGATTCATTTTGGATGGTGTTCTCTGCTTGCATGAAATCGTTCATGATCTCAGAACAAGAGGATCTCGCGCTATTATCCTCAAGCTTGATTTCGAGAAGGCTTACAATTCGGTTAGCTGGGATTTTCTTCGCCAGGTTCTGCATGATAAGGGGTTTGGGGCTGGTTTTGTGCATAGGTTGATGCATCTTGTGTCGGGAAGACACACTGCTGTAGCAGTAAATGGTTCAGTCAGCAAGTACTTTGCCAATGGGCCGGGCCTGCGGCAAGGTGATCCGATCTCGCCTATTCTCTTTAACTTTGTGGCCGGTGCCTTATCTTGCATGCTGGACCGGGCGGCCTCGACCGGGCATATGTCTCCTGTCATATCCCATCTCCTTCCCCAGGGCATCACCCACCTCCAATACGCTGATGACACGATCATTTTAGTAGAGCTGAATGAGAGTTGTATAGCCAACCTTAAGTTCATTTTGTTGTGTTTTGAAGCCTTGTCGGGGCTCAAAATCAATTTTTCAAAGAGCGAGGTTATTGTGACTGGGGTAGACGAGGCAGAGGCATTGCGGGTGTCTCAGCTCAGAGCTGAATGAGACTTGTCTAGCCAACCTTAAGTTCATTTTGTTGTGTTTTGAAGCCTTGTCGGGGCTCAAAATCATTTTTTCAAAGAGCGAGGTTATTGCGACTAGGGTAGATGAGGCTGAGGCATTGCGGGTGTCTCAGCTCCTTAATTGCTCTCTTGGTTCCTTTCCTTTCAAATACTTGGGGCTCCCTATTTCTCCTCTCCAAGGAGTTTAAGCCATTGGTTTCTAAGGTGGGCAATAGAGTTATGCCGTGGCATGGCAGATACAATACTTCGGCTGGGAAAGTCGGTCTCATTAATGCTTGCCTCTCCTCCCTCCCTATGTTCACCATGGGCTTCTTCATATTGTCTAAGGGCACTCATGAGGGTTTCGACAAACATAGGGGTGCCTTTTTCTGGAACTCTGCTGATAACAAGCGTAAATATAGATTTGTCAAATGGAATATCATTTGCAGACCTAAAAGCCTTGGGGGGGTCGGGATTCTAAATACCTTGGTTATGAACAACTGTCTCATCATTAAATGGTGGTGGAGGATCATGATGGCGGCTCCTAGCTCCCTCTGGTTTGATCTTCTAAAAGCTAAATACTTCCCTGCTGGTAGTCCCATGTTCGCTTCAGCATCACGTGGATCTCGGTTTTGGAAAGACCTGGTCAGAGTGAGGGATGTGTTTCGCGAGCATGTCAAGTTTGTTGTTAAGAATGGTGCTTCTACTTGTTTTTGGTTGGACTGGTGGTTTGGCGACACTCCTTTAGCTTCTTCTTTTCCGGTTTTATTTGCTTACTGTTCCAACCCTGAGATCTCAATCTCTGAGCTCTCCCTTAACAATTGGGATCTGGGCTTCCGGAGGTCTCTTTCTCCCGAAGAGTTGGGGGACTAGCATCATCTTGCTGCCTTGTTCCCCGTCCTCTCGGAGGAGGAGGATTCGGTGGCTTGGCCCCATGTGGTGTCTGGGAATTTTTCTGTCAAGTCTCTTTATGCTAGGATTATTTCCGGTACCCCCACTACCAAGTTCAAGCGAATCTGGGCTGCCAGGATCCCCCCTAAGATCAAGATCTTTCTTCGGCAGGCCTTTAGGGGGCGGTTGCCTTCCACTGATCAGTTCCGAAAAAGGAATGGCCCCGGTTCTGCTTACTGTGCTTTATGCTCAGCCCCCGAAGACACCAACCATATTTTCTTTGGCTGTGTTCTGGATAAGTTGGCGTGGGGCTGTGTTCATTCTTGGTTGAATGTGTCTTGGGCCCCCGTCTTGTTTTTGGACTTACATTTGCTGGCTGACAGCTTATAGGGTCTGTCTAAGAGGTTGTTTTGGGCTGGGCTCAGTGTGTTATGCTGGTCCTTGTGGACTACTAGGAAAAAATTCACCATTGAGGGTGTTTTCCCTAATAAACCCATTGATGTCCTTTTTAAAATGTCTATCTTCTTGCAGCAGTGAAAATTATTGACTAAACCAGCGGATCGGGATGGTATGGAGGTGTTGATCAACAAAGTTCGGGTGTCTTCCAATCTGATGGCATCTCCCGCCGTCACTATTTCCCCTAGTCTATTGGCTTCTTTATCTTAGATGTAGTTGGTTGGCCTGCATGCCATCTTGTGTGTCATTTGGGCTTGTGTGCCGCTGTCTTTTGGTATGTGTGACTTGTGGTGGTTGTCACGGTGGTGTGTGAGCACCATTTGTATGTTGTTGGTATGTTTGGTACTCTGTCGTGTGGCTTTATTTATAAAGTCGGGCGTATGCCTTTTGTCTAAAAAAAGGAGTTTCGACCAATTGTCTTTCACTAATCAAAGTACATACTCCCTCCGTTCCTAAATATAGGATGTTTTCTCAGTCCAATTTAAACTGCCAAAATGTCTTACATTTAGAAACAAAGGTAGCACATACTAGGACTTGCATTACTAAACTCTTTAGGTGCTTAGGTTTATGATAAAGAGCTAACCTTAGATTAGGTTGAAACCTTTTTATGAAACATACAATTTTTTTATTTTACATACAAAACCCATCAGTGGTTGCTTGATTAGGAGAATGGTGGTATCCCTAGCACACTCGGGATTAAACCGTAGGTTTGAAGCTTTGGTGTCTTATTAATACATATTTTTAGAAGAGTTACTTTCTGGAGAGCACATTATGAGGTGTTTATCATGATTTTGTAAATATTAAACACCACAACTCTCTTCAGTAGGTGATGTGTGTTGGGGAACGTAGCAGAAATTCAAAATTTTCTACGCAACACCAAGATCAACCCCCCCCCCCCCCCCCCCCCCCCCCCCCCCCCCCCCCCCCCCCCCCCCCCCCCCCCCCCCCCCCCCCCCCCCCCCCCCCCCCCCCCCCCCCCCCCCCCCCCCCCCCCCCCCCCCCCCCCCCCCCCCCCCCCCCCCCCCCCCCCCCCCCCCCCCCCCCCCCCCCCCCCCCCCCCCCCCCCCCCCCCCCCCCCCCCCCCCCCCCCCCCCCCCCCCCCCCCCCCCCCCCCCCCCCCCCCCCCCCCCCCCCCCCCCCCCCCCCCCCCCCCCCCCCCCCCCCCCCCCCCCCCCCCCCCCCCCCCCCCCCCCCCCCCCCCCCCCCCCCCCCCCCCCCCCCCCCCCCCCCCCCCCCCCCCCCCCCCCCCCCCCCCCCCCCCCCCCCCCCCCCCCCCCCCCCCCCCCCCCCCCCCCCCCCCCCCCCCCCCCCCCCCCCCCCCCCCCCCCCCCCCCCCCCCCCCCCCCCCCCCCCCCCCCCCCCCCCCCCCCCCCCCCCCCCCCCCCCCCCCCCCCCCCCCCCCCCCCCCCCCCCCCCCCCCCCCCCCCCCCCCCCCCCCCCCCCCCCGCCCTCCCACCCCTCCACTATTTATAGGTGGGGAGAGAGGGGGCCGGCCCCCTTAGATCCCATCTAGGGTTGGGGCGGCGGCCAAGGGGGGGAGGAGTGCCTCCCAAGTCAAGTGGAGGCCCTCCCCCTTAGGGTTTCCCCTCTCCCATGCGCATGGGGCTTGGGGGGGATGGTGCCCTTGGCCCATTAAGGTTAGGGCGCCCCTACAGCCCATGCTGCTGTATTGGACGTGGTGGAACATTTTCCGGACCTCCGGACCCCTCCGGAATCCTCCGGAACCTTCCGGAAGCTTCCCGGTACAATACCGGAAAAAACCGAACTTTTCCCGGAACCCGAACAACAACTTTCCATATATAAATCTTTACCTCCGGACCATTCCGGAACTCCTCGTGACGTCCGGGATCTCATCCGGGACTCCGAACGACATTCGGTAATCACATACAAGTCTTCCTAATAACCCTAGCGTCATCGAACCTTAAGTGTGTAGACCCTACGGGTTCGAGAACCATGTAGACATGACCGAGACAACTCTCCGGCCAATAACCAACAGCGGGATCTAGATACCCATGTTGGCTCCCACGTGTTCCACGATGATCTCATCGGATGAACCACGATGTCGAGGATTCAATCAATCCCGTATTCAATTCCCTTTGTCTAGCGGTATTGTACTTGCCCGAGATTCGATCGTCGGTATGCAGATACCTTGTTCAATCTCGTTACCGGCAAGTCCCTTTACTCGTTCCGTAACACATCATCCCGTGATCAACAACTTGGTCACATTGTGCACATTATGATGATGTCCTACCGAGTGGGCCCAGAGATACCTCTCCGTTTACACGGAGTGACAAATCCCAGTGAACGGGGTTGATGGAGTCATACTCGTCGTGATCCAAATCATCGATGATCCTAGCGCCGAACGGACGGTACCTTCGCGTTCGACACAAGTACGGAACGGAGACGTCTCCCACACCTTGATCCAGCAAGGAGGAGGGAGAGGTTGAGGAAGAGAGTCCAACAGCAGCACGATGGCGTGGTGGTGATGGAGTGGCAGTTCTCCGGTAGGGCATCGCCAAGCTCACGCGGAGGAGGAGAGGTATTGGAGGGGAGGGGCTGCGCCAGCCCCCCCCCCCCCCCCCCCCCCCCCCCCCCCCCCCCCCCCCCCCCCCCCCCCCCCCCCCCCCCCCCCCCCCCCCCCCCCCCCCCCCCCCCCCCCCCCCCCCCCCCCCCCCCCCCCCCCCCCCCCCCCCCCCCCCCCCCCCCCCCCCCCCCCCCCCCCCCCCCCCCCCCCCCCCCCCCCCCCCCCCCCCCCCCCCCCCCCCCCCCCCCCCCCCCCCCCCCCCCCCCCCCCCCCCCCCCCCCCCCCCCCCCCCCCCCCCCCCCCCCCCCCCCCCCCCCCCCCCCCCCCCCCCCCCCCCCCAAGAGTTCTGGGTTTGATCATGTTATGCTTGTGAGAGAGGTTTCAGTCAACGGATCTGCAACATTCAGATCCGTATGTACTTCACAAATCTTTATGTCATCTTGTAGATGCAGCTACTACGCTATATTTGGAGCCATTTCAAATAACTGTTCTACTTGGAGCTATTCTAAATTGTTGCTCCATTATACGTATCCGGTATCTCTACTCAGAGCTATCCGGATAGGTGTTAAGCTTGCATCGACGTAACTCTTTACGTCGAACTCTTTATCACCTCCATAACCGAGAAACATATCCTTATTCCTCTAAGGATAACTTTGACTGCTATCTGGTGATCTACTCCTAGATCACCTTTGTACCCTCTTGCCAGACATGTGGCAAGGCACACATCAGGTGCGGTACTCAGCATGGCATACCGTATAGAGCCTATGACAAAAGCATAGGGGACGACCTTCGTCCTTCCTCTTTCTTCTGCCGTGGTCGAGCTTTGAGTCTTAACTTCATACCTTACAACTTAGGCAAGAACTCCTTCTTTGACTGATCCATCTTGAACACCTTCAAGATCATGTCAAGGTATGTGCTCATTTGAAAGTACCATTAAGCGTTTTGATCTATCCTTATAAATCTTGATGCTCAATGTTCAAGTAGCTTAATCTAGGTTTTCCATTGAAAAACACTTTTCAAATAACCCTATATGCTTTCCAGAAATCTACATCATTTCTGATCAACAATATGTCAACAACACATACTCATCAGAAATTCTATAGTGCTCCCACTCACTTCTTTGGAAATACAAG
>JAAAWM010010797.1:7500-51513 GCA_036873465.1 Thinopyrum obtusiflorum | reverse complement strand
TGATGCTCACATGAGGTCTAGCCTAGTGCATAACAGGACCAGGGATGTGACAAGAGCCCAGCCCAGCCGCGCGCAGCAGCAGCAGCCTACAACCCAACCTAGCCTTCCCGCTGGTAATTTCTCTCCAGTGCAACCCTTCGGCCCCACATGTCATCCTCTTCCCCTCACCTTTTCTTCCACCTCACGTCCTCCCTCTCTCTCACAGTAACTTCGCAAATGAGGCACACATAGCCGGGGATGCTCGGCGAGGTCGGGGACGGTCCGGAGCCGACGAATTTGACGAAGATGGTCGGCGGTCCCGAGGTTGAAGAAGACATCGAGGGTGGTGTTGCGGCACGTCCGGGGCCCCGTGGCTCGTTGAGGAGGTAGAGGACGAAGTGGCAGAGTTTCTGGGCGCGTCGGTGAGGCGTGGGGTGGCCGGTGGCCGTGGTGGCAGCGAACGGCGGCGTCGGGTGCGCTCGGGTGTGGCGCGGCAGAGAGCAGAGGAGGGGGGGAAGAAGCACGGGAGGGAGTGAGAGGGGTCCAGGGGGTGGCGTGGCGCTGCGGGAGACGTCCCGGGGGAGGAGGAGGCGGCCAGGCAGGGAGGAGCTGGCCTCCTCGGCCGCGCGCGTGCGAGCACGCAGCTGCTCCCACTGGCAAGAGGAAGACGACAGGAGGGGAAGTGGAGATGGGCTGGGCCGTGCTGCTGGGCCAGGTGGGCTACCAGGTGAGCGCCAGGTAGTCCTTCTCTCTCTTTCTATTTCTGTTTTTATTTATCTATTTTGTTCTGTGTTGTTTTAGTTTAGTAAAATACTAAACCATTTTATAAAATCCTGAAAATAGTTATGTGGCTAGAGTTAAAATATACCAAACCACATAAAATGTTCCAGTAATTATTGGACATATATTATCCCCCCAAGAAATATATATCCAATGCAAATAGTTATTTATTTAATTCAAAGGCCCAAAATAGTTAACTCTGAGATACCAAAAATATTGTTTTGAGTTTTTCCTCTTTGCAATATTTTCAGAGACTAAGAGGAACATTTTCTTGGACTCATTTGAGAAGATTTAAATGTTGATCATTTTTAGAAGGTTTCTGAGGCTTTGAAAATTCCCCCCCCCCCCCCCCCCCCCCCCCCCCCCCCCCCCCCCCCCCCCCCCCCCCCCCCCCCCCCCCCCCCCCCCCCCCCCCCCCCCCCCCCCCCCCCCCCCCCCCCCCCCCCCCCCCCCCCCCCCCCCCCCCCCCCCCCCCCCCCCCCCCCCCCCCCCCAGGTTGCACTTCAATTGAACGTTGATTCGTTCACCATCATTGTCTCGAAGTCTTGCCTTGAGAACTCCAACTATCATGACAACGAGAGGAAAGGAAAGACCCTAAAAGAATTGTTCTTCTCGAAGGTCGAACAACTCAGGATTAACCCACGGAATGAGACATAGCAACATCTCTCAAGCTGAGAGACGAAGCACACATCCATAGGAATGGAGTGAAGCAGATGACGAAGGTTCACTAGGTAGACAACAATTCCCCCCCCCCCCCCCCCCCCCCCCCCCCCCCCCCCCCCCCCCCCCCCCCCCCCCCCCCCCCCCCCCCCCCCCCCCCCCCCCCCCCCCCCCCCCCCCCCCCCCCCCCCCCCCCCCCCCCCCCCCCCCCCCCCCCCCCCCCCCCCCCCCCCCCCCCCCCCCCCCCCCCCCCCCCCCCCCCCCCCCCCCCCCCCCCCCCCCCCCCCCCCCCCCCCCCCCCCCCCCCCCCCCCCCCCCCCCCCCCCCCCCCCCCCCCCCCCCCCCCCCCCCCCCCCCCCCCCCCCCCCCCCCCCCCCCCCCCCCCCCCCCCCCCCCCCCCCCCCCCCCCCCCCCCCCCCCCCCCCCCCCCCCCCCCCCCCCCCCCCCCCCCCCCCCCCCCCCCCCCCCCCCCCCCCCCCCCCCCCCCCCCCCCCCCCCCCCCCCCCCCCCCCCCCCCCCCCCCCCCCCCCCCCCCCCCCCCCCCCCCCCCCCCCCCCCCCCCCCCCCCCCCCCCCCCCCCCCCCCCCCCCCCCCCCCCCCCCCCCCCCCCCCCCCCCCCCCCCCCCCCCCCCCCCCCCCCCCCCCCCCCCCCCCCCCCCCCCCCCCCCCCCCCCCCCCCCCCCCCCCCCCCCCCCCCCCCCCCCCCCCCCCCCCCCCCCCCCCCCCCCCCCCCCCCCCCCCCCCCCCCCCCCCCCCCCCCCCCCCCCCCCCCCCCCCCCCCCCCCCCCCCCCCCCCCCCCCCCCCCCCCCCCCCCCCCCCCCCCCCCCCCCCCCCCCCCCCCCCCCCCCCCCCCCCCCCCCCCCCCCCCCCCCCCCCCCCCCCCCCCCCCCCCCCCCCCCCCCCCCCCCCCCCCCCCCCCCCCCCCCCCCCCCCCCCCCCCCCCCCCCCCCCCCCCCCCCCCCCCCCCCCCCCCCCCCCCCCCCCCCCCCCCCCCCCCCCCCCCCCCCCCCCCCCCCCCCCCCCCCCCCCCCCCCCCCCCCCCCCCCCCCCCCCCCCCCCCCCCCCCCCCCCCCCCCCCCCCCCCCCCCCCCCCCCCCCCCCCCCCCCCCCCCCCCCCCCCCCCCCCCCCCCCCCCCCCCCCCCCCCCCCCCCCCCCCCCCCCCCCCCCCCCCCCCCCCCCCCCCCCCCCCCCCCCCCCCCCCCCCCCCCCCCCCCCCCCCCCCCCCCCCCCCCCCCCCCCCCATTGACAGTGTTCGGGGCTTGATGGCCGATGAAGTGTTCGGCTTGATAAGGCCGCTCTGTACCTCGGCTGCAAGGGCCGCGGTGTGCTCCTCGGTACGGAGGGAGCGCTCCATGTTTCCATTGACTGCGATAACGCCACGCGGCCCAGGCATTTTGAGCTTTAAGTAAGCATAATGTGGGACCGCATTGAAGCGGGCGAAGGCGGTACGTCCTAGCAGTGCATGATAACCACTGCGGAACGGGACGATGTCGAAGATCAAGTCTTCGCTTTGGAAGTTGTCCGGTGAACCGAAGACTACTTCCAATGTTAGTGAGCCCGTGCAGTGGGCCTCAATGCAGGGTATCACTCCTTTAAAGGTGGTATTAATAGGCTTAATCCTTGACGGGTCAATACCCATTTTACGGACGGTGTCTTGATAGATCAAGTTAAGACTGCTGCCACCGTCCATAAGGACTCGAGTGAGATGGTATCCGCCAATGATTGGATCGAGGACCAGAGCTGCCGAACCTCCATTATGGATACTGGTCGGGTGGTCCCTACGATCGAAGGTGATCAGACAAGCCGACCACGGGTTGAATTTAGGGGCGACAGGCTCTACGGGTCCCTTAGCGCGCATTTGCGCTCCCTCTTGGGGATATGCGTGACATAGATCATATTCACTGTTTTCACCTCAGGGGGAAATTTCTTTTGACCCCCAGTGTTCGGTGGGCGGGACTCTTCATCGTCCTCGCTCGGCGGTCCTTTCCCCTTATGTTTGGTATTTAACTTACCGGCCTGTTTAAAGACCCAACAGTTTTTGTTGGAGTGGTTGGCAGGCTTGTCAGGGGTGCCATGAATCTGGCAAGGCCGATCGAGTATTTTTTCCAAATTGGACGGGCCATATTTATTTCCTTTGAATGACTTCTTCCGCTGACCAGATTTAGAGCCACTGAATCCGGTGTTAACTGTTATGTCTTCAGTTTCTTCATTGTTACTTCGACGCTTATGTTTGTTGCGCCGTGGCCTACCATTGCCATCCCTGACTTCGAAGGTGCCAGGGTCGCTGGTACTATTGCTTCTATGAGCCAACCAGCTGTCCTCTCCCGCGCAGAAGCGGGTCATGAGTGCGGTAAGGGCTGCCATAGACTTTGGCTTTTCTTGGCCGAGGTGTCAGGTGAGCTATTCGTCATGGACGCTATGTTTAAGGGTCGCGAAGGCTTCGGTGTCCGGACAATCGATGATTTGGTTCTTTTTAATTAAGAACCTAGTCCAGAGTTTGTGGGCTGACTCTCTGGGTTGCTGGACTATATGACTAAGGTCATCGGCGTCCGGAGGCCGGACATAGGTACCTTGGAAGTTGTCTCTAAAGGCATCCTCCAGATCTTCCCAGCTACCAATGGAGTTCTATGGGAGGCTATTTAACCAGGGTCGTGCTGGTCCTTTCAGCTTTAAGGGGAGGTATTTGATGGCGTGGAGGTCGTCGCCGCGAGCCATGTGAATATGGAGAAGAAAGTCTTCAATCCATACCACGGGGTCGGTCATTCCATCGTATGATTCAATGTTTACGGGTTTAAAACCTTCTGGGAACTGGTGCTACATTACCTCGTCGGTAAAGCATAAGGGGTGTGCGGTGCCTCTGTATCGGGCAATGTCACGACGGAGTTCGGATGACATCCGTATTCAGTTTTCGGCCCAGGTGAGGTTATGCCTATCACGCCAGGCTTGATGGCCGTCATCTCGCGTTAGGGCACGCCCCCTTGATCCATAGATTGATCTGGCCTGACCGGCTCTATTGTCCAGGTCCTGTCATAAGTCATAGGTATAGCCCGGAGCTGCTACCTCTTTGCCTCGACGGCGAGGTGGTAGGGGCTGATGTTCGGCATAAGCAGCCTCTTTATCTCGCCCACGTGGTGGCCGGTCTGGTTCATCAGCGCGGTCATATCTTGACGGTATTGGCTCAAGGGCCTTGTCGTCGAATTGTGGTAGTAGCTGATGCTTCAGATAACTCTTTGCTAGTCGCTTGAGGCCATATTCTTTGGTAGCTAGGACCTGGGTCCATCTGTCGTTGAGGGTATCCTGTTTGGCTTGGAGCTGTTGCTACTTCTTCTTTAGGCTTCTCGTAGTTGCGATTAGCTGGCGCTTGAAGCGCTCTTGCTCGAGTGGTTCCTCTGGCATGATGAAGTCTTCGTTGCCGAGGCTGACATCATCCTCGGAGATCGGTAGATAGTTACTATCTTCCGAGTCCTCATTCCCGATCGGCTCATCGGGGTTAACTTGTCCCTCCTCCCTTTCGTCCTGTTCGGATGTAGGCTCAACGGGGTCTTCAGGATCTTTGGCATCATCCGGGGTGTCATTGTCTCCGGTGCCGGTGTTGCTTTCCTTTGCACGGCGCAATTTTGAGCGGCGCCGCTGACGTTGATGTTTTAGTGGTGCCTCAGCGGGCTTGTCCTCGATCAGATCTTTCCTGCCTTCGTCACCGTCCTCTTTGGGTGTATCCACCATATACACATCATATGTGGAGGTAGCCGTCCAGCGCCCGGTGAATGGCGGGTCTTGGCTCTGTGTGTCTCCGGCATCGTCGTCCATACCGTCGATGTCTTCGGAGGCATAGTCTAGCAAGTCGGTCAAATCCTCGACAGTGGCTATTAAGTGGGTGGTGGGTGGGATGTGAAATTCCCCACTCTCAGCCCCTAGTCCGGGCTGGGCGTAGTTCGGAGGTGATACTTCCGTAATGGCGAGGGATCACATTAAGTCCAAGGCCTCGCTTAAGAGCGCAGGCCGGATGGGGAACTGAGGTCCTGCAGAGCTAGGCACGGCAGATTCAACCAGGCTGTGCTCACTAGACGCAGACCCTGAGAGTTCGGAGTAGGTATCCAGAGGCAAATTCGGCTCTCTGATGACAAGGAGAGTCCGACTTGATTCTCGACTTGCCGAAGACATAGTTGCCTCCGGGTCTCCGGAGAAAAGTTTCGTAGTAGGAGAGGGTCCGGCAGGTTTTAGATACCCATCTTCGGATGAAGTAGTCTGCCCTGGATCTAAGGCCAGGGCGGGGGTGATAGTTGGTCCTTGAGTGGTGCCTGATGACGAGTCCGATGGGTTTCCCTCTTGGAGCAGAGGAGCCGTGGTCGAGGCCGTGAACCCTTCGAAGATCAAGTATCCTCGGATGTCGGCGATGTAATTCAGGCTTCCGAATCTGATCTGATGACCAGGGGCGTAGCTGTCGATCTGTTCGAGGTAACCAATTGAATTGGCACGCGGAGCGAAGCCGCCGAACACAAAAGGTTGACCGAGGAGGAAGGTTTCCCCGAAAACGGCATCGTTGTTGGCGATTGAATGAGCCATCGATCCTTCTGCCGACGACACAGTGGAACTCTCAATGAAAGCACCAATGTCGGTGTCAAAACCGGCCGATCTCGGGTAGGGGGTCCCGAACTGTGCGTCTGAGGATCGAAGGTAACAGGAGACAAAGGGGACACGATGTTTACCCAGGTTCGGGCCCTCTTAATGGAGTAATACCCTACTTCCTGCTTGATTGAGTTTGATGAGTATAGGGATTACAATAGTTGATCTACCTCGAGATCGTAATGGCTAAACCCTAGCTGTCTAGCCTATGTGAATTCTAATAGCCTCTACGGACTAAACCCTCTAGTTTATATAGACACTGGAGGAGCCTAGGGTTGTACAGAGTCGGTTTACAGAGAAAGGAAATCAAACACCCGGATGCCAAACTTGCCATCCACGCAAAGGAGAGTCCCATCAGGACACGGGAGAAGGCCTTCTATCTTGTATCTTCATGACCCATCAGTCCGGCCCATGTCACATAGCCCGGACACCCGAGGACCCCCTAATCCAGGACTGCCTCACCTGGCTCGGATGCCACTGTTGGGAAACGTAGCATGCAATTACAAAAAATTTCCTACGATCACGCAAGATCTATCTAGGAGATGCATAGCAACAAGAGGGGGAGAGTGTGTCTACGTACCCTCGTAGACCGAAAGCGGAAGCGTTAGTATAACGCGGATGATGTAGTCGAATGTCTTCGCGATCCAACCGATCTAGTACCGAATGTACGGCACCTCCGAGTTCAGCACACGTTCAGCTCGATGACGTCCCTCAAACTCTTGATCCAGCAAAGTGTCGAGGGAGAGTTTCGTCAGCATGACGGCATGGTGACGGTGATGGTGATGTGATCCGCGTAGGGCTTCGCCTAAGCACTACGACGCTATGACCGGAGGAGTAAACTATGGAAGGGGGCACCGCACACGGCTAAGAGAACAACTGTTGTGATTTGGGGTGCCCCCCTGCCCCGTATATAAAGGAGGAGGGGAGGAGGCGGCCGGCCCAAGGGGGCGCGCCATGGAGGGAAACCGAATAGGACTCCAAGTCCTATTCGGCCCCCCTTCCTTTCTTACGGAGAGGGGAAAGGGAGGGGAGATGGAAGAGGAGAAGGAAAGGGGGGCGCGCCCCCTCCCCTAGTCCAATTCGGACTCCCCATGGGAGGGGGGCGCGGCCACCCCTTGTGGGCTGCCTCCCATCTCCCCTATGGCCCATGTAGGCCCATAACTTTCCCCGGGGGGTTTCGGTAACCCCTCGGTACTCTAAAAAATACCCGAACCACTTCGAAACCATTTCGGTGTCCGAATACCATCGTCCAATATATCAATCTTTACCTCTCGACCATTTCGAGACTCCTCATCATGTCCATGATCTCATCTGGGACTCCGAACAATCTTCGGTCACCAAAACACATAACTTATAATACAAATCGTCATCGAACGTTAAGCGTGCGGACCCTACGGGTTCGAGAACTA
Organism: Thinopyrum obtusiflorum; assembly: GCA_036873465.1. Lineage (NCBI taxonomy): Eukaryota > Viridiplantae > Streptophyta > Magnoliopsida > Poales > Poaceae > Thinopyrum > Thinopyrum obtusiflorum. The sequence goes on along the minus strand of JAAAWM010010797.1, from coordinate 44,060 downwards.
TGTAGACATGACCGAGACACATCTCCGATCAATAACCAACAGCGGAACTTGGATGCTCATATTGGTTCCTACATATTCTACGAAGATATTTATCGGTCAAACCGCAATGACAACATACGTCATTCCCTTTGTCATCGGTATGTTACTTGCCCGAGATTCGATCGTCGGTATCATCATACCTAGATCAATCTCGTTACCGGCAAGTCTCTTTACTCGTTCTGTAATGCCTCATCCCGCAACTAACTCATTAATCACATTGCTTGCAAGGCTTATTATGATGTGCATTACCGAGAGGGCCCAGAGATACCTCTTCGATACTCGGAGTGACAAATCCTAATCTCGATCTTTGCCAACCCAACAAACACCTTTGGAGATACGTGTAGAGCATCTTTATAATCACCCAGTTACATTGTGATGTTTGATAGCACACAAGGTATTCCTCCGGTATCCGAGAGTTGCATAATCTCATAGTCAAAGTAATATGTATAAGTCATGAAGAAAGTAATAGCAATAAAACTTAATGATCATTATGCTAAGCTAACGGATGGGTCTTGTCCATCACATCATTCTCCTAATGATGTGATCCCGTTCATCAAATGACAACTCATGTCTATGGTTAGGAAACTTAACCATCTTTGATTAACGAGCTAGTCTAGTAGAGGCTTACTAGGGACTCTGTGTTTTGTCTATGTATCCACACATGTATCAAGTTTCGGGTTAATACAATTCTAGAATGAATAATAAACATTTATCATGATATAAGGAAATATAAATAACAACTTTATTATTGCCTCTAGGGCATATTTCCTTCAAATATGATGGAAGCTATGATTCCCTCACAAGTTGGGATGAGTCTCCGGACTTTACAAAAAATAAAAGAGGCCAAGAAGCCCACCAAATGAAAAAAATGAGAGAAAAGAGAGAAGGGGCAATGTTACTATCCTTTTTCCACACTTGTGCGTCAAAGTAGCACCATGATCTTCATGATAGAGAGTCTCCTATGTTGTCACTTTAATATACTAGTGGGAATTTTTATTATAGAACTTGGCTTGTATATTCCAATGATGCGCTTCCTCAAATTGCCCTAGGTCTTCGTGAGCAAGCGAGTTGGATGCACACACACTTAGTTTTAGTGCATCCGTTGCATGGCAATCCCTACTCACTCACATTGATATCTATTGATGGGCATCTCCATAGCCCGTTGATACGCCTAGTTGATGTGAGACTATCTCCTTCTTTTTGTCTTCTCCACAACCACCATATTCTATTCCACCTATAGTGCTATGTACACGGCTCACGCTCATGTATTGCGTGGGAGTTGAAAAAGTTCGAAAACATGAAAAGTATGAAACAATTGCTTGGCTTGTCATCGGGGTTGTGCATGATTTGAATATTTTGTGTGATGAAGATGGAGCATAGCCAGACTATATGATTTTGTAGGGATAGCTTTCTTTGGCCATGTTATTTTGAGAAGACATAATTGCTTTGTTAGTATGCTTGAAGTATTATTGTTTTTATGTCAATATTAAACTTCTGTTTTGAATCTTATGGATCTGAAAATTCATGCCACAATAAAGAAAATTACATGGATAAATATGTTAGGTAGCATTCCACATCAAAAATTCTATTTTTATCATTTACCTACTCGAGGACGAGTAGGAATTAAGCTTGGGGATGCTTGATACGTCTCCAACATATCTATAATTTTTGATTGTTCCATGCTATTATATTATATGTTTTGGATGTTTTATATGCATTAATATGCTATTTTATATTATTTTTGGGACTAACTTATTAACCTAGAGCCCAGTGCCAGTTTCTGTTTTTCCTTATTTTTGAGCTTCACAGAAAGGAATACCAAACGGATTCCAAACGGAATAAAACTTTCGCGATGTTTTTGCTTGGACCAGAAGACACCCAGGAGACTTGGAGTTCACGTCAGAAGAGCCACGATGCGGCGACAAGGGTGGAGGGCGCGCCCAGGGGGGTAGGGCGCGCCCCCTACCTTGTGGGCCCCTCGTGACCCCCCTGACCTAATTCTTCCTCCTATATATTCACATATATTCCCAAACCACCAGAAGCATCCATGAAAAAAAATTCCACCGTCGCAATCTTCTGTTCCCGTGAGATCCCATCTTGGGGCCTTTTCCCGCATCCTGCCGGAGGGGTATTCGATCACGGAGGGCATCTACATCAACCCTATTGCCCTTCCAATGAAGCGTGAGTAGTTTACCACAGACCTACGGGTCCATAGCTAGTAGCTAGACGACTTCTTCTCTCTCTTTGATTCTCAATACCATGTTCTCCTCGATGTTCTTGGAGATCTATCTGATATAATCTTGTTTTGCGGTGTGTTTGTCGAGATCCTATGAATTGTGGATTTATGATCAGCTTATCTATGAATATTATTTGAATCTTCTCTGAATTCTTATACGCATGATTTGGTATCTTTGTATTTCTCTTTGAATTATCGGTTTGGTTTGGCCAACTAGATTGGTTTTTCTTTCAATGGGAGAGGTGCTTAGCTTTGGGTTCAATCTTGCGTGATTTCACCCAGTGACAAAGTAGAGGTAGCGAGACACGTATTGAATTGTTGCCATCGAGGATAAAAAGATGGGGTTTACATCATATTGCATGAGTTTATTCCTCTACATCATGTCATCTTACTTAAGGTGTTACTCCGTTCTTTATGAACTTAATACTCTAGATGCATGCTGGATAGCGGTCGATGTGTGGAGTAATAATAGTAGATGCAGGCAGGAGTCAGTCTACTTGACACAGACTTGATGCCTATATTGCATAATCATTGCCTTGGATATCGTCATAACTTTGCGCTTTTCTATCAATTGCTCGACAGTAATTTGTTCACCCACCGTATTTGCCTTCATGAGAGAAGCCTCTAGTGAAACCTATGGCCCCCGGGTCTATTTTCCATCACATTAGTTTCCGATCTACTATTTTGCAATCTTTTATTTTCAGATCTATAAACCAAAACCCAAAAATATTTTATCTTTTGTTTAGTTTTATTTATCTATCTCTATCAGATCTCACCTTTGCAAGTGACCATGAAGGGATTGACAACCCTTTATCGCGTTGGGTGCAAGTGTTTGATTGTTTGTGCAGGTATTGGTGGTTTGCGCGTTCTTCTCCTATTGGATTGATACCTTGGTTCTTAACTGAGGGAAATACTTATCTCTACTTTGCTGCATCACCCTTTCCTCTTCAAGGGAAAAACCAACGCAAGCTCAAGAAGTAGCAGTGGTCATGGTCTTGTAGCACCAGAATGGAAAGCTTTGGGTGATTCCTTGGGAACCCACATCTGCCCTTGCTCCCTTAGCACCAAAAGGGAAACTGTCTCCTCTACGCCTGCTGGCGCCCGCCTTACCATGGTCGTCATGGCTCACGTCATCGCAGCCTCGGGAGGCTGGGTACCTGCATAGAAATCTCCACTCCTCGGGAGGTCGCCTGGGGAGGCCGCTCCCTCTGGAGGCCTTGGTGTCGTCCGCCTCGCGAGGGTCTTGTCTTGAGGGCCTTGTCGCTAGGCCATACCAGGCCATCGAGGGAGCCATGCCGTGGGCCGCAGGCAGGCAAGTCTGGGTACCCTGGTTCCCAGAACGCCGATAGTAGCCCCCGGGCCCAAGGAGCGCTTTGGCTGGCTTCGAGGCAAAGCCAAGGGGCAAGGGCGAAATGCCGTGGGCCCCAATCGCCTGTGGGACAGGCTCGACGCATGGCGTGTGACGAGACACGGATGCCTCAGCTCCCTCACGTCGCCTAGGCGACCGCTCCGAGCTGACATCAGCCTGAAGGAGGTGTCTCCCCCATCGCGGAGCGAGCTCCTCCGCAGCCTCACGGACGACGACGACACCGACGAGCTCCCAGCCGCGGACTCCCCATGCTCCACTGGGGTCCTTACAAGGTCAGATCCACTCCCCGGACTCCGCGAGGGGGGGCGCCCCACCCGCCGCAGGGGCGGACGCGGCCCTGCCGGTCGTGACCTCTCAGGGCGACGCCTCAGCCTTCTGATACGTCACCAATGTATCTATAATTTTTGATTGTTCCATGCTGTTATATTATCATTCTTGGATGTTTTATAATCATTTTATATCATTTTTTGGTACTAACCTATTGACATACTGCCAAGTGCCAGTTGCGGTTTTCTGCATGTTTTTTACATCGCAGGAAATCAATACCAAACGGAGTTGAAACGCAACGAAACTTTTTGTGGATTTTTTTTGGACCAGAAGACATCCAGTGGGCCGGAGAAGCGTTTGGGGGGGGGTGCTACGAGGGGAGCACAACCCACGAGGGCGCGCCAGGAGGCCCAGGCGTGCCCTGGTGGGTTGTGCCCACCTCGGGTGCCCCCTGAACCGATTCTTTGCTCTATAAATACCCCAATATTCCAGAAACCCTAGGGGAGTCGACGAAAATCATTTCCAGCTGCCGCAGAGTCCAGAACCACCAAATCCAATCTAGACACCATCACGGAGGGGTTCACCACTTCCATTGGTGCCTCTCCAATAATGCGTGAGTAGTTCTTTGTAGACTTTCGGGTCCGTAGTTAGTAGCTAGATGGCTTCCTCTCTCTCGTTTGATTCTCAATACAATGGTCTCTTGGAGATCCATATGATGTAACTCTTTTTGCGGTGTGTTTGTTGGGATCGGATGAACTTTGAATTTATGATCAGATCTATCTTTTTATCCATGATAGCTATTTGAGTTTCTTTGATCTCTTATATGCATGATTGCTTATAGCCTCGTATTTCTTCTCCGATATTTCGGTTTTGTTTGGCCAACTCGATCTATTTATCTTGCAATTGGAAGAGGTGCTTTGTAGTGGGTTCGATCTTACGGTGCTTGATCCCAGGGACAGAAGGGGAACCGACACGTATGTATCGTTGATACTAAGGATAAAATGATGGGGGTCTATTTCTACATAAATAGATCTTGTCTACATCATGTCATCGTTCTTATTGCATTACTCCGTTTCTCCAAGAACTTAATACACTAGATGCATGCTGGATAGCGGTCGATGTGTGGAGTAATAGTAGTAGATGCATGCAGGAGTCGGTCTACTAATCTTGGACGTGATGCCTATATAATGATCATTGCCTGGATATCGTCATGATTATTTGAAGTTATATCAATTGCCCAACAGTAATTTGTTCACCCACCGTTTGCTATTCCTCGAGAGAAGCCACTAGTGAAACCTACGGTCCCCGGGTCTCTTTCTCATATTATTTACCTTTGCGATCTATTTTCCTTTGCTTTTTTTTCCAGATCTATTAAACCAAAAATACAAAAATACCTTGCTGCAATTTATTCTCATTAATTTTATCTCGCGTTCCAGCGATCCAATCTATCATATTTTTATCACGTCCGTTTGCCAATTTCCGGCGCCGCTACCCGAAAGGGATTGACAACCCCTTTAATACGTCGGGTTGCGAGTATTTGTTATTTGTGTGGAGGTGCTGTTTATGTAGTGTTGCTTGGTTCTCCTACTGGTTCGATAACCTTGGTCTCATAACTAAGGGAAATACCTACCGCCGCTGTGCTGCATCATCCTTTCCTCTTTGGGGAAATACCGACGTAGCTTCAAGCCGCATCAAAAGGAATTTCTGGCGCCATTGCCGGGGAGGATCTTCAACATCTACCAGGTTCCTAATCACAAATCTCATCTCCTCGCAATTTACATCATTAGCCATTTGCCTCTCGTTTTCCTCTCCCCCACTTCACAAAAAACCCCCCCCCCCCCCCCCCCCCCCCCCCCCCCCCCCCCCCCCCCCCCCCCCCCCCCCCCCCCCCCCCCCCCCCCCCCCCCCCCCCCCCCCCCCCCCCCCCCCCCCCCCCCTGTTTTCTTTACGTTGTGTGCTTGTTTTGATGATTCTATGGTTTTATTTGCATCATTAGCCATTTGCCTCTCGTTTTCCTCTCCCCCACTTCACAAAAAATTGCATTTTATTCGCCCTCTTTTTCATTCGCCGTTTTCTTGCCGGATCTGTTTTTGCGTGCGTTCTTGTTTGCGTAGTCATGTTGCCTCAAAGAAAATATTATGATGTTCCTTACCCCAATATTTTGCTTGAAATTGAGAAAAGTACTAAGGAATATATGACTACACAATTTGAGAATAATAAGTATTTTACCGAAGAACTTAAGGAGCACTCCGTTGTGCTTGATGCTATAACAAAACAACTTGATGATATTAGTAGACAAGTTTGCAATCTCCAATGTAAATATGCTTTTGCTGGAAGTTTGCTATGGAAAATATCCGATGCACAAGCTACCCTAGTAAATAAAATGGCCGCTAAACCAATCTTGCTAGAAGATAAAAATGATGATCTTAAAATGATTGGTGTTTCTTCTATTGATTCCTTGTTTAGTAAAGTTAAGATTGATGAAAAAGGGACTAGAGAAGAGTCAACTTTAGCTAGAAGGCGTCCCGATAATTCGGAGGGTGAAAATCTTGTTGAGAAAATTGATAAAAGTGGGTTTGAAGAGGTCAAAACTTTAACTACTGATGTGCCCACTCTTTTGGATTACAAAGACTTTAATTATGATAGTTGCTCTTTGATTGATTGTATTTCTTTGTTGCAATCCATGATAAATTCACCCCATGCTTATGAACAAAATAAAGCTTTTACTAAACATATTGTTGATGCTATGATGAAAGCTTTAGAAGAAAAGTTGGAATTAGAAGTTTCAATTCCTAGAAAATTACATGATGAATGGGAACCTACTATCAAAGTCAAGATTAAAAATTATGAGTGTTTTGCTTTGTGTGACTTGGGTGCTAGTGTTTCTACAATTTCGAAATCTTTATGTGATGCTGATATTGAAGAATGTTCTTTGAATTAACACTTGGTAGATTCTACTATTAAAGAGCCTATGGGAAGAATTAATGATGTTCTTATTCTTGCAAATAGGAATTATGTGCCCATATATTTTATTGTTCTTGATATTGATTGTAATCCATCTTGTCCAATTATTCTTGGTAGACCATTTCTACGCACTATCGGTGCCGTGATTGATATGAAAGAAGGCAATATTAAGTTCCAATTTCCACTAAGGAAGGGTATGGAACACTTCCCTAGAAAAATAATTAGGCCACCATATGAATCAATCATGAGAGCATCTTATGGATCTCGAAACAAAGATGACAAAACTTAGATACTTGTTTTATGCCTAGCTAGGGGCGTGAAATAATAGCGCTTGTTGGGAGGCAACCCAATGAATTAAATTTATTTTTGCTTTTTGCTTTCTGTTCTTGAGTGTTTGCACAATTATTCTACTGGTATGATTGTGTTTTTTGTGTTTTAATTAGTGTTTGTGCCAAGTAAATCCTTTAGGATCTTCTTGGGTGATGGTTGTTTGATCTTGCTGAAAAACAGAAACTTCTGCGCTCACGAAAACAATTCTCATTTCTAACCAGAGCGTGATAAAATACCAATTATTTTTGCAGAAGATTAATATACAAAATTTTCAGGTTTTTCCTAACTTCTCAAGACTTTTGGAGTTTCATAAGTATTCGAAATATCCAGATTGCTACAGACTGTTCTGTTTTTGACAGATTCTGTTTTCTTTACGTTGTGTGCTTGTTTTGATGATTCTATGGTTTTATTTGATGAGTTTTTGCCATAGAAAGGTTGGAATACAGTAGATATAATGCAATTATAAAATATGAATTGGTTTGCTACAGTACTTATAGTAGTGATTTGCTTTCTTATACTAACGGATCTCACGAAGGTTTTGTTGAGTTTTGTGTGCTTGAAGTTTTCAAGTTTTGGGTTATCTCATGATGGATGAAGGAATAAGGAGTAATAAGAGCCTAAGCTTGGGGATGCCCATGGAATCCCAAGCTATTATCCAAAGACAAGCAAGCAACTAAGCTTGGGGATGCCCCGAGTGGCATCCCCTCTTTCTTCTAACGACCATCGGTATTTTACTCGAAGCTATATTTTTATTCGTCACATACTTTGTGTTTTGCTTGGAGTGTCTTGTATTATATTAGTCTTTGCTTGTTTTACTTTGTGTTTTTAGTCTTGATTCCTTGCTGGACACACCTATTTGAGAGAGCCAAAATTATGCCATGACTTGTTAGAATTGCTCTCTATGCTTCACTTAAATTTTTATGAGCTATGGTTTGCTCTAGTGCTTCACTTATATCTTTTTGAGCATGGTGTGCTTTAGTATTTTTTGAAGAAATGCTCTCTTGCTTCACTTAGATTTATTTGAGAGTTAGTAAAATTTTCAAGAAATTCTCTCTTGCCTCGCTTAAATAAATTCGAGAGAAAGAAATATTATGCTCATGATCTTCACTTATATTTGTTTGAGCTTATCAAAAGCAACACATGAAAATTAGTTCCAAAGTGATAGATATCCAAGAAGGATATAATAAAAACTTTCATGAAGATCATTGGACAAAATAAACTTGATTCCTTATAATAGTTTTGAGATATGATGATGTAATATGTGAGTCATGTTGATGAGTAATTATGCTTTAGTAAGAATATTGGTGTTAAGGTTTGTGATTCCCTATGCAAGCACGAAAGTCGATAGTTATGCAATGAAATTATATCCTACTTGTGGTGCATTATTCAATGTTAATTATGCTTAATGCTCGCTTATGAGATTATTCGTTTCTTGGTTGGTCGCTTCTCAATCTTTTGCTAGCCGTCATTTTGCACTAAGTATGATCACTACTTGTGCATCCAAAATCCTTTAAACCAGTTTTGCCACATGAGTCCACTATCTACCTATGTGCGGTATTCTTTCGCCATTCTAAGCAAATTTGTATGTGCCATCTCTAATATTCAAAATAAATTTCTCTTTTGTGTGCTCGTACCGCTCGCGAGGCGGTGAGGGGTGGCTAATATTTTCCATGCTAGATGTGTTATTCTCACGATGAGTGTTTATTAACTTGTCATTGCACGAGAGTAAGGCAAAGGTATTAGGGATGCCCAGTCCCGAAATGAAAAATTAATTTACTTTATGTTGTCAAATAATAAATTCCTTGGAAAGTGTTGGTATGGAAGGTACCCGTGCATACGGTTAGCCATGGAAAGTGAAAGTATGGTGGAAAAAGGAATACACTTTATTTTCTGTTTGGGAACCGTCTATGATATATCTAGCATGGAAAGTGTTGGGAACTCTAAGTCATTTTTGTTGGTGGGAAAAGTATGCCTCTCAAAATGTTTTTATCTCTCAATTTTTGCTTTGAGCTCTGGTACCTCTACAAATCCCTACTTCCCTCCGTGAAGGGCCTTTCTTTTACTTTATGAAATTTTTATTTTTAATTTGAGTCTCCATCTTCTCTTATAAAGCACCAACTAGGGGGCACTATGATCGTACTTGAGCATTGGGTGTAGCTAATATGCGAGTGTGTTTCATGAATGGATCAATGATTGAGCATGATGGGCTAGGGATAACTTATTTTAGCATTGATATTTTGAAAGACATGGTTGCTTGTTGATATGCTTGAGTATTTAAGTCTCATGTCAAAACTAGACTATTGCTTTGAACAATATAAAAGTCCAAATGTCCATGCTATAAAGAAAGGAATATTAGATGACATGTTAGGCAGCATTCCACATCAAAAATTCTGTTTTTATCATTTACCTACTCGATGACGAGCAGGAATTAAGCTTGGGGATGCTGATACGTCTCCAATGTATCTATAATTTTTGATTGTTCCATGCTGTTATATTATCATTCTTGGATGTTTTATAATCATTTTATAGTCATTTCTTGGTACTAACCTATTGACATAGTGCCAAGTGCCAGTTGCTGTTTTCTACATGTTTTTTACATGGCAGGAAATCAATACCAAATGAAGTCCAAACGCAGCAAAACTTTTTGTGGATTTTTTTGGACCAGAAGACATCTAGTGGGCCGGAGAAGCGCCTAGGGGGTGCTCCGAGGGGAGCACAACCCACCAGGGCACGCTAGGAGGCCCAGGCGCGCCCTGGTGGGTTGTGCCCACCTCGGGTGCCCCCTGAACTGACTCTTTGCTCTATAAATACCCCAATATTCCAGAAACCTTAGGGGAGTCGATGAAAATCAATTCCAGCCACCGCAGAGTCCAGAACTACCAGATCCAATCTAGACACCATCACGGAGGGGTTCACCACTTCCATTGGTGCCTCTCCGATGATGCGTGAGTAGTTCTTTGTAGACCTTCGGGTCCGTAGTTAGTAGCTAGATGGCTTCCTCTCTCTCGTTTGATTCTCAATACAATGATCTCTTGGAGATCCATATGATGTAACTCTTTTTGCTATGTGTTTGTTGGGATCGGATGAACTTTGAGTTTATGATCAGATCTATCTTTTTATCCATGAAAGTTATTTGAGTTTCTTTCATCTCTTGTATGCATGATTGCTTATAGCCTTGTATTTCTTCTCCGCTATTTGGGTTTTGTTTGGCCAACTCGATCTATTTATCTTGCAATGGGAAGAGGTGCTTTGTAGTGGGTTCGATCTTACAGTGCTTGATCCCAGTGACAGAAGGGGAACTGACACGTATGTATCATTGCTACTAAGGATAAAACGATGGGATCTATTTCTACATAAGCAGATCTTGTCTACATCATGTCATCGTTCTTATTGCATTACTCCGTTTCTCCATGAACTTAATACACTAGATGCAGGCTGGATAGCGGTCGATGTGTGGAGTAATAGTAGTAGATGCAGGCAGGAGTCGGTCTACTAATCTTGGACGTGATGCCTATATAATGATCATTGCCCGGATATCGTCATGATTATTTGAAGTTCTATCAATTTCCCAACAGTAATTTGTTCACCCACCGTTTGCTATTTTCCTCGAGAGAAGCCACTAGTGAAACCTACGGCCCCCGGGTCTCTTTCTCATATTATTTGCCTTTGCGATCTATTTTCCGTTGCTTTTATTTTCAGATCTATTAAACCAAAAATACAAAAATACCTTGCTGCAATTTATTCTCATTTATTTTATCTCGCGTTCCCGCGATCCAATCTATCATATATTTATCACGTCCATTTGCCAATTTCTGGCACCGCTACCCGAAAGGGATTGACAACCCCTTTAATACGTTGGGTTGCGAGTATTTGTTATTTGTGTGCAGGTGCTGTTTATGTAGTGTTGCTTGGTTCTCCTACTGGTTCGTTAACCTTGGTCTCATAACTGAGGGAAATACCTACCGCCGTTGTGCCGCATCATCCTTTCCTCTTTGGGAAAATACCGACGTAGCTTCAAGCCGCATCACCTTCCCAGGCGGCAGCGCCATGCCGGGGCAGGCCGAAGAGCACCCCGCTAGCTCCCCAAGCACGACCAAGGCCGCGCCAAAGAAAAGCGGGGGCACCCCAGCCCCGGCCAAGAAGGAGAAGAAGAGGACGTGGATTGACCCTGATGAGTAAGTAACCTACCTTGCTCTTGAGTTTAGCATAGATTGCCATTGTGCCCACAGTGCACCCCACCTGATGACCAGGCTGGGCATCATGATGAAGAAGAGGAAGGAGAGCGCAAAGCCAAAGGAGCCCCCAGTCCCGAGAGTGCCTCAGCCTCTAGTCACGGCCGTGGCGGGCGTGGAAGCACATCAGGCCGGCCCGGCACAACCCCCAGGCGTTTAGGCAGCACCACGCCCGAGCGTTCCAGCGCTCCACCTACTCCTGGCACCTCGCTGGCACTGCCAGGAGGGACGTCCGTCGAGGGCACTGGGGCTCAGGAGGCCTCACCCCTCGCCGCAGCCGCAACGGCCCCTACGCGGGTGGAGGAGGTGGTCCCCTGTCCTCTCGCGATGGAGCGCGCCCCTGAAAAGGTGGTGATGCAACCTCAGCAGGAGCTAGCCCCTGCAAGCCAGTAGGCTACGGTGCCTTCCACCCTTGTCGTGTTTCAGGGGGAGCTCGGAGCCTCCGGTGCCCCAGGCTATCCATGCCACCGCTTCCATGGCGGTGGCGCCGGTCGACGCGCCAGTGCCGCCTCCTCCCCAGGCCCTTGAGCTGGCGGACTGCGGCCCCTTCATTAGGCCGGGCACCTTGGACGAAGCCTACACCGTGCTCGGCCAACTCCGAGCCGACCTCCAGGATGCCGATAGGTGCCTCGCGTGGGAGCGCCTAGGGCTTGTCTCAAGGTGGCTCTAGGCCGACACGTCCGCCAAGCCGGCCTAGGGCCGGGCCGAAGCCGCCACCGCAGAAGGCAGGAAGGAGGCCACCAAAGCCAGGGAGGCCCGCGACGCGGCACTGGCCAGTGCAGCGTCTACCGAGAAGTGACCAATGAGGCGGAAGACAAGCTGAAGACCCTTCATGAGGAGCAAGCCACGCACGCCCAACGGCTCCAGCAGCGGGAGGAGGACCTTAAGGCCCGTGAACCGAAGCTCGCCGATCACGACGCCAAGCTAGCCCAGGTGATCGCCAACCAGGCTGTGGAGTGCAGCCTCCTGGCCAAGCTGAAGAAGGAGGTGGCTGACGCCCAGGCATCCCACGCCCAGCACATCTCTGAGGCAACAGCCCAGCTGGAGGCCAGGGAGAAGGTCCTTGCTGCCACTGAGAAGAAGGCGACCGCGGAGCGCAACGCCTTCCCCTCCCTCAAGCTCAGGTCTCACGAAGCATTGCGCTCCATCTATAGGGGAGGATATGAGGAGCCATTGGTGACCCCCGAAGATGGCATTGCAGGGCTCTCCTCCAAGCTCGCTGAAGCGCTTAAGGGCACTGCCGCTGAAGTAGACTCCATCTTGGAGGAGGAGTGTCATTCGCTCTTCATCGCGGCTGCGACTCGTGTCTTTGGCCAGCTCTACCTCCAGGACCCAGGCTTCAACTTCAACACGGTGATCCGTACAATCGCTCCTGAGTCCCGCGCTGCTGCCGCGGGAGCTGTCAAGGGTCACATGGACGCGTTGCTGAAGAGGTTCCTCTACCGACACCGAGCCCACGGTGGTGGAGGCTAACATCGGCGAAGATGGCGGCAGCGTTGTCGACGATGAGGTCCCTGCAACCAGGAGGGGTGGCGGTGATGGCCGAGGTGGTGGTGGCGCTTCTTCCTAGTTTTTATCCTGCAACATTTACCGTGCCTCGTGGAGGCGTGAACCTTCTGTTTGAGTTTGTGGAACAATTTGTGCTTGTAATAACTTGTTAGGACTCCGCTATTTTCCTATTATTGCTTGGTTTCTTTCTTGCTTGCTTGCTTTTGCGCTCTGCGTCGGCAGGGTCCAGCCCCGCGCATACCTCGACCGCCGTTGGGGCGTTCGGATCGCCAGGACGACACCAGGGGGCTAGGGGCTACGTGACTAGTGAGGCCCCTGAGTCGCGATGCTTAGGAGGTCCCCCTTGACGTGCGAGCAACCTTCATGAAAGAAACATATGCAACAACGAGGTTGATCCGGAGCCACCATACCTTTCCTTCTCAGCCTTTGCCGGGGGGGGGGGCCCCCCCCCGGGCGAGAAGACCAGCGCGCATCAGGCCTAGCCTGAGCGTAGCCCCGTGCCCAGCCCCCTCGTGCATGCGGGAAATGCTGCATAACAAGGCCATGTGAAGAGCCGAAAGGCTATCCCGAGGTTGGTGCGGCCGCTAGGGCACCCTCTGTTGTTTATCCAAAAGCATGGAGCATGGTGCTTCCACTTTGGTATGGGCATAGCCGCTCCTCGACCGTGTCGTCCACCAGCGCGGAGCATGGGGCTTCCACTTGTGCGTGGGCATAGTCATCCTCGACCGTGTCGTCCGCCAGAGCGGAGCATGGGGCTTCCACTTGTGCATGGGTGGGAGTTCGGGGGGAGACTCCGGGGCGTGTACAGCCCCGTTCATACACGTGGCTAGCACGTCAGAACTGGAGGAGGTGTATCTGGGCACCCGTGAGCCAGCGCGGGACTCACGAGGCCCTACCTCAAGGTGGGTTGCGCCTGAATCTTGTGGCGCGGGGCGCGCTTATGAAACCTGTGTGATGAGGTGACCTGCGCCTAACGAACCTCCAGTGGCTATCGCATGAGAAGGTCGAACACCAAAGACCCCAAGAGGTGACGTGAACTGGACCGGCCCGCCAGACAGAGCTCAGCCATTAGATTTATCGACGTTGTAGGGACGGACCCTGATACGTCTCCAACGTATCTACTTTTCCTAACGCTTTTCCTCTTGTTTTGGACTCTAATTTGCATGATTCGAATGAAACTAACCCCGGACTGACGCTGTTTTCAGCAGAACTACCATGGTGTTTTTTTGTGTAGAAATAAAAGTTCTCGAAATGGAACGAAACTTTGCGTGGAATTTTTACCCAATAAAAGAGAATTTCTGGAGCCAAGAGCCACCTGAGGGGGGCACCTGGGTGGGCACAACCCACTAGGGCGCACCTGCCCCCCAGGAGCGCCCAGGTGGGTTGTCCCCACCTGGTGGCCCCGCAGATCCTGAAACCGACACTATAAAATCCTATTTTTCCAGAAAAAAATCAGGGAGAAAGAATTATCGCGTTCCACGAGAAGGAGCCGCCATCACCTCCTGTTCTTCATCGGGAGGCCAGATCTGAAGTCCGTTTGGGGCTCCGGAGAGGGGGATCTTCGATCTTCGTCATCACCAACCCTTCTCCATCGCCAATTCCATGATGCTCCCCACCTAGAGTGAGTAATTCCTTCGTAGGCTTGCTGGTCGGTTAGGAGTTGGATGAGATTCATCATGTAATCTAGTTAGTTTTGTTAGGGCCTGATCCCTAGTATCCAGTATGTTCTGAGATTGATCTTGCTATGACTTTGCCACGCTTAATGCTTGTCACTTTGGGCCCGGGTGCCACGATTTCAGATCTGAACCGTTTATGTTATCACCATTATATCCATGTTCTAGATCCGATCTTGCAAGTTATAGTCACCTACTACGTGTTATGATCCGGCAACCCCGGAGTGACAATAGTCGAGACCACTCCCGATGATGACCATAGTTTGAGGAGTTCATGTATTCACCGTGTGTTAATGCTTTGTTCCGATTCTCTATTAAAAGGAGGCCTTAATATCCCTTAGTTTTCAATTGGACCCTGTTGCCACGGGAGGGTAGGACAAAAGGTGTCATGCAAGTTCTTTCCATAAGCACGTATGACTATTTACAGAATACATGCCTACATTTTATTTATGAGCTGGAGCTAGTGCCGTATCGCCCTAGGTTATAACTGTCTCATGATGAATATCATCCAACAAATTACCAATCCAATGCCTACGTGTTTCTCTTATATTGTTCTTGCTAAGTTACTACTGCTATCGTTACTGTTGCACTTGCTACAAAACTACTGCTATCACTGTTACCGTTACCATTGCTGCTATCACTATTATCAAAACTATCATATTACTTTGCTACCGATCACATTGCGGCAGATAATTAATCTCCAGGTGTGGTTGAATTGATAACTCAGCTGCTAATACTTGCAAGTATTCTTTGGCTCCCCTTGTGTCGAATCTATAAATTTGGGTTGAATACTATACCCTCGAAAACTGTTGCGATCCCATACTTGTGGGTTATCAAGACCTTTTTCTGGCGCTGTTGCCGGGGAGCATGGCTATATTTGTTGAGTCACTTGGGATTATTATCAATTTATCACTATGAAGAATCTGAAGGATGCTAAGACTAAGATTTATCCCTCTAAGACGAGGGGAGGTAAGGAACTGCCATCTAGCTCTGCTTTAGATTCACCTTCTGTTATAAGTAAACTTGCAACACCACCACATGCTATTAATCCTGATATGTCGCAAGTTATTGATGATGCTACTTCTGCTATGAATGATACTTATGATGATGCTAGTACCTTGCTTGATGATGATGATGTGCCACTAGGTGAATTTCTTGATGAACAAATTGCTAGAGTAAGCCAACATGATGTTGTTGAAACTGATGATGAGCTTGAAACTAAAAATCTTGAAACACCTACTAGAACTAGCCCTCCTAGATATGAATTTCCTAAGGTACCGGAAGGCTATGTTATGAATGAGGAGACAACTAGAGACATTCTTGCTTGTAAGGATAGAGATGATCTGGAGAAATTATTATGCAAGTATAAAGAAAAATCTCTGAATGCTAGAATGCAATATGATCCTAAGTTTGCTACCTCACCTATCTTTGTTGATGATAAGGATTATGAATTCTCTGTCGACCCAGAGTTAATTACTTTGGTTGAATCTAATCCTTTCCATGGTTATGAAACTGAAACTGTTGTGGCACATCTTACTAAGTTGAATGACATAGCCACCCTTTTTGCTCATGACGAGAAAACACGCTATTACTATATTCTCAAATTATTTCCATTCTCATTAAAGGGTGATGCTAAAGCTTGGTACAATACTCTTGCTCCTGGTTGTGTGCGTAGTCCCCAGGTTATGATTTATTAATTCTCTAAAAAATAATTTCCTGCTCATAAGAAACAAGCTGCCTTACAGGAAATATTTAACTTTGTGCAAATTAAAGAAGAGAGTCTCCCACAAGCTTGGGGAGGCTTTGCCAATTGCTTAATGCTTTGCCTGATCATCCTCTTAAGAAAAATGAAATACTTGATATCTTCTATAATGGAATAAACGATGCTTCTAGGGATTTCCTAGATAGTTGTGCTGCTTGTGTTCAGGGAACGAACTGTTGGGCAAGCTGAATAATTATTGAATAACATATTGAAAAATTATGATGATTGGACTCTTCCTGAACCACGGCCTAAACCCACTCCGAAGAAGAGGGGTATATTATATCCCAGTCCTGAAGATATGCAAGAGGCAAAGAAATCTATGAAGGAAAAAGGTATTAAAGCTGAGGATGTCAAAAATTTACCTCCTATTGAAGTAATACATGGGCTTAATACACCACCACCACCTAAGGTGGTAGAAGTAAATTCTCTAATGAAATTCAATGGTAATGACAACCCTCACAATATGCACCCTAGCCAATGCCTTTATGAGTTTGAAAACTACATTAGAAAACAAGATCACTTCAATGCAAATGTTATGAAACAATTGGAATACAATTCTGATATGATTGCTCACTTGAGTGACTTGCTATTTAGAATATCAAATGATGTTAGAGGTGTGGTGAAGCATGCTTCTATGGTTCAAACTCAGTTAGAACAAGTTGCTAAATCTCAAAGAGAGTTGCTAGATGGAATGAATAATAATGTCAATGATCATGCTGTTAGAGTAATGACTAGAGGAGATAGAATGACCCAGGAACCACTTTATCATGAGGGACACCCAGAAAGAATTGAACAAGACTCTCAAAGAGTTAACACTGATGCACGTAGTCCTTCTAAAAAGAAAAAGAAGAAGAAAAATGATAGGAGTTTGCATGCCTCTAGTGAACCTGAAGTAGAAAAACCTCCTGATAATGATAATGAAGTTTCTATCTCTGATGCTGAAACTCAATCTGGTAGTGAACACTCACCTTCTGATAATGAAAAAGATAATGATGAGGTTCATGAAAATACTCAAACAAATAGTAAAGAACCAGACAATGATGTTGAGATAGAACCTGTAGTTGATCTTGATAACCCACAACCCAAGAATACACGATATGATAAAAGATACTTTATTGCTAGGAGACACGGTAAAGAAAGAGAACCGTGGGTTCAAAAACCTATGCCCTTTCCACCTAAGTCAACTAAAAAGAAAGATGATGAAGAATTTGAGCGCTTTGCTGAAATGCTGAGGACAGTCTTTTTGCGTACTCGCTTGACTGATATCTTGAAAATGCCTCCTTATGCAAAATACATGAAAGACATCATCACCAATAAGAGAAAAATACCGGAAGCTGAAATCTCCACTATGCTTGCTAATTATACTTTTAAAGATGGAGTACCTAAAAAACTTGGAGATCCGGGAATACCAACTGTACCTTGCTCTATCAAAAGGAACTATGTGAAAACTGCTTTATGTGATTTAGGAGCTGGTGTTAGTGTTATGCCTTTCTCTTTATATAAAAGGCTTGATTTGAATAAGCTCACACCTACTGAAATATCTTTGCAAATGGCTGACAAATCAACTGCCATATCTATCGGTATCTGTGAGTATGTGCCCGTTGTTGTTGCTATTGTTACTATTTTGACTGACTTTGTTATACTTGAGATGCCCGAGGACGACAACATGTCGATTATCCTTGGTAGACCCTTCTTGAATACTGCAGGGGCTGTTATTGGTTGGAATAAAAGCAAGGTCACTTTTCATATCAATGGTAATGAGCATACGGTGCACTTTTCGAAGAAACAATTCCAAGTGAATGGTATTAATGTTATTGAAAAATCTACGACAATCACTATTGGAAGTTTTCAACTACCTCTACCTAGTGTTAAAAAGAAATATGAAATGCTTATTGTTGGGGACATTCATATCCCCATTGAGGTAACTTAGCAATTTACGAAAATTCTTCGGTTTCATGCTAATCGAAAGTGGTTGTTAATAAGACTTGATCAACCTTATTAGTGGATCAATTTTGAAAGGTATGAAGTTGATGAATTTAGTAAGCACTACCTTCTGTCCCTACCTTTTGTTTTCTGTTTTTATTAGTTAATAAAATAAAATGCCATGTTTTGTCTGTTTTCTGAATTACCCGTGCAATAAAAAAATGACCCAAAAATAAAAGTTCTCAGAATGCTCTGAAAATTTAATACGATTTTTTTCTGAATATTTAAGAATTTTTGGTGCAAATAATATCAGAGGGAGGTGCACCAGGTGGGCACAACCCATTTGGGCGCGTCAGGACCCCCAGGCGCGCCCTGGTGGGTTGTGGTCCCCACGTGCGCCCCCTCACTTATCTCTTCATCCCACATCACCACCTACCTCCAGAAAAAAATCACCATTGCTCTCTCTCTCTCTCTCTCGTGTTCTTGCTCTCAAACCCGCAGATTTCGATCTCTTTGCTCGAAGCTCCGTTTCCAAAACTGTTTCGGAGCATTGTTGCTTGGTATGTGACTCCTCCGTTTGTCCAATTAGTTTTTGCTTTAGTGGTTTATATTTTGAATAATTAGCTACTCTTGGTGCTGCTGAAGATGAGCTTGCATGTTGAATTCTTAGAGTTCTAAGTAGTTTTAATGCTTGCTATGGTCTCTATGTATCCCTATGAGTAGTTTCTATCAATCTTGTAAAGTTTTGTTGAGAAAATTTTGTGGACTAAAAGTTTCAGGATTTTGTTCATAGGAAAAAGATGAATATCTTTAGGAAGTTTGCTTCCAAGAAGAACTCCAAGGGAGTGATTGGGGAGTCGTCTGACAGTGATCTCCATACCCGGAGATTGGCGGAAGTAAGGCCGTGCGAATGGCCGCATACCCCGTCAATGGAAGGGGCTGGAATCCTTCAAGAGTTTGCACAATATGCTGCTAATGTCGGCCTCACCGACTTCATCTCAGCTGAATGTGAACAATATCATCTCCTCACAAACACCTTTGTTCGAAGTTTTAATTTCCTTCCTAGGAATAATCCTCTTGAGGTGCAGTTTAATTTATACGCTGAGCCCCATCAGATACCGCTTACTGAGTTCTGTGAAATATGCTTGCTTCCTTCTGATGGTGGTTTGGTAGAGCCTAGGCCTGCAGAGTTTGAAGCCTTTTATCGTACCTTGACAGTGGGAGATGAGAGAGGGGTGTCGAGTATCACTGCCGCTGGCTTGCATTTTCCCACTGTTCATTATTTTACTCTCTTCATTGCAAAATGCTTGCTTGCTAGAGAGAAGGTGGGTGCACTCAGTGCCCCAGACCTTGCTGTTTTATGTCGTGCACTTGAGGGCGACAACACTTATAGCTTAGGGGCTATTGTGGCACGTCGCCTTCACCTTAATAAATCCAAGGGTAAAATACATGGTGGTATTTACGCTACTCGTTTGGCGGCTCGCTTCGATGTTGAGATACGCCTTCATGATTATCCTTTGCCCAAGGTTTACCTAGATCGCGCAGCCATGGAATACCACCAGTTTATTGCTACTGATTACCATCACATCCCTATTCCGTATCACCTGGTTTTTAGTGTGAGAACTCGTGATATTATTCCATTGCCTGCTCCTGCTTTGTTTGATCCTGTTGCCAGGGGCGGATATAGGATTATGCCTGCGGATATCATCGCCTACCGGACCAACCAGGCTGCAGCAGAGGAGGAGCCTCAGCAGTGGGATCGATGGGTGCCCGCTCCTCAGCAGTTCAACTACTGACTGATTACCAAGTTAGGCCAAAAGCCTAAGCTTGGGGGAGTATGTATTCCCACCGACATTACATTCATGTTTACACTTTTCATTCCAGTTGTCGGTGTCCACACTTTTTCATTGTATCATCCATGTTAAGTTTATTTTCTCGCTTTCTTCTTGTGTGTTTGAAAAACTTGAGAAAATACAAAAATATTTCCTGCTCCTTTTTTATTTTTATTTCTAGAGTAGTTAGCTATAGCACTAAAAAGAAAACCCAAAAGATTTCCTTGTTCTTCTTTTGCTTGTTGGGAGTTTTCCCGTGTAAATAGTTTTTCTCGTTTTTGCTCTTCCCTTTTATTTGCTTGTTCAAGAAAACTAAAAACTCCAAAAATATTTCAGTGTGTTTCTCTGAATTTCTTTTCTTTTTATTCGAGTCATACCGAGGAGAAGACCACGATGAAAATGTTGAGTGGCTCTCATATGCATAATTGTTGATCTAACAAAGAGCCCTTATTACCTTGTCTTCTCCTGTTGAATAATATGTTTGCAGATTCCAGCTTAGTCCATGGCACTCTTGCACTATTATTATTTTCATATCGTTCGGTCGTGCAAGTGAAAGGCAATAATGACGATATTTGATGAACTGGTCGTGGCAGAGAGAAACGGGTATGAACTCGACTTGTTCTGTTTTTGTAAATATGTTTAACCTAGTACCCATGATTCAGCCCATTATGATTAAACATGTTTGCAATGACAATTAGAGATTATAGTTTCTCATGCCATGCATAAGCTAGGAGTGGATAATGATTTATCTTGGATATCAACATTGCGTTAAAATGATTGTGATGTAGTATGATGATATGGTATCCTCCTCTAAATGTTCGAGTGGCTTGACTTGGCACATGTTCATGCACGTAGTTGAATCAAAACCAACATAGCCTCTATGATATTTATGTTCATGGTGTTCATATCCTACTCATGCTAGTGTCCAATGTTACTTATGCATAATGCATGTTTATGACCGTTGTTGCTCTCTAGCTGGCCGCTTCTCAACCTATTTGCTAGCCTTCGCCTGTACTAAGTGGGAATTCTGCTTGTACATAAAAAACCTTGAACCCAAGTTATTCTAGATGAGTCCACCATAACTACCTATATGCGGTATTACCCTGCCGTCCTGAGTAAATTTGCATGTGCCATCTCTAAAAAACTTCAAATAAATATCCTTTTTGTGTGCCTGGATCGTTCATGGAATGACAGGAGGTAGTCGGTATCTTCCATGCTAAGCGGGTTATTCTCAGGATGAGTATTTATTCACTTGCCATCGCACGAGAAAAGGGCGGTAATAGGGATTCCCAGTTCCGAACTCAAAATTGCAAATGATTAAACAAAACTCCCCCGGGACTATTGATTGGTATGGATGGCACCCATTGTTTCGGACAAGCCATGGAGTGTGATTGTTGGTGGAGGGGGAGTAAACATTTACTTTTATCGCTTGGGAACCGCCACTAGCATGCTTAGCATAGAAGATATTGATAACTGATGGTCGTGAAGTAAACAAGAAGGGTGCATTTCTCAAAATATCATTTACCTCTATTTTAAAACTTGAGCTCTGGCACCGCTGCAAATCACTGCTTCCCTCTGCGAAGGGACTATCTATTTACTTTTATGTTGTGTCATCACCCTCTAAAATAAGCGCGGGAACCTGAGAGCACTGCTGTCATGCTGATGCATTGTGTGTAGCTAATGTTGGGTGCATCATGACTGGATCTTTTCTACCACGAATTACAATGTTTAGTCGCTGCTTGAACTTTGGAGGTGCTCTGCATTTATGTTTTGCAGTCTCAGAAAGGGCTAGCGAGATACCATTATTGTCATATTATATCATGGTTATTTTGATAACGTGTTGCTGTTTGAGATATCTTATTATTGCTCGCTAGCCGATTATGTCATTGATATGAGTTAATATAATTTTTAAGAGTTATTGTCGGCATGGTTAGTTATGCAAACAAGAGCAAAAGAGTTCGTAAAAGTTTTTCTTTTTCACTTTCAGTTTATCAACCGAATTGCTTGAGGACAAGCAAAGGTTTAAGCTTGGGGGAGTTGATACGTCTCCAATGTATCTACTTTTCCTAACACTTTTCCTCTTGTTTTGGACTCTAATTTGCATGATTTGAATGAAACTAACCCTGGACTGACGCTATTTTCAGCAGAACTACCATGGTGTTGTTTTTGTGCAGAAATAGAAGTTCTCGGAATGGAATGAAACTTTGCGAGGAATGTTTACCCAATAAAATAGAATTTCTGGAGCCAAGAGCCACCTGAGGGGGCACCTAAGTGGGCACAACCCACCAGGGCGCGCCTGCCCCCCAGGCGCGCCCAGGTGGGTTGTCCCCACAGACCCTGAAACCGACGCCATAAAATCCTTTTTTTTTGCAGAAAAAAATCAGGGAGAAAGAATTATTGCGTTCCATGAGACGGAGCCGTTGTCACCTCCTGTTCTTCATCGGAAGGCCAGATCTGGAGTCCGTTTGGGGCTCCGGGGAGGGGGTCTTCGATCTTCGTCATCACCAACCCTTCTCCATCGCCAATTCCATGATGCTCCCCACCGGGAGTGAGTAATTCCTTCGTAGGCTCGCTGGTCGGTGAGGAGTTGGATGAGATTCATCATGTAATCTAGTTAGTTTTGTTAGGGCCTGATCCCTAGTATCCACTATATTCTGAGATTGATGTTGCTATGCCTTTGCCATGCTTAATGCTTGTCACTTTGGGCCCGGGTGCCATGATTTCAGATCTGAACCGTTTATGTTATCACCATTATATCCATGTTCTAGATCCGATCTTGCCCCCCCCCCCCCCCCCCCCCCCCCCCCCCCCCCCCCCCCCCCCCCCCCCCCCCCCCCCCCCCCCCCCCCCCCCCCCCCCCCCCCCCCCCCCCCCCCCCCCCCCCCCCCCCCCCCCCCCCCCCCCCCCCCCCCCCCCCCCCCCCCCCCCCCCCCCCCCCCCCCCCCCCCCCCCCCCCCCCCCCCCCCCCCCCCCCCCCCCCCCCCCCCCCCCCCCCCCCCCCCCCCCCCCCCCCCCCCCCCCCCCCCCCCCCCCCCCCCCCCCCCCCCCCCCCCCCCCCCCCCCCCCCCCCCCCCCCCCCCCCCCCCCCCCCCCCCCCCCCCCCCCCCCCCCCCCCCCCCCCCCCCCCCCCCCCCCCCCCCCCCCCCCCCCCCCCCCCCCCCCCCCCCCCCCCCCCCCCCCCCCCCCCCCCCCCCCCCCCCCCCCCCCCCCCCCCCCCCCCCCCCCCCCCCCCCCCCCCCCCCCCCCCCCCCCCCCCCCCCCCCCCCCCCCCCCCCCCCCCCCCCCCCCCCCCCCCCCCCCCCCCCCCCCCCCCCCCCCCCCCCCCCCCCCCCCCCCCCCCCCCCCCCCCCCCCCCCCCCCCCCCCCCCCCCCCCCCCCCCCCCCCCCCCCCCCCCCCCCCCCCCCCCCCCCCCCCCCCCCCCCCCCCCCCCCCCCCCCCCCCCCCCCCCCCCCCCCCCCCCCCCCCCCCCCCCCCCCCCCCCCCCCCCCCCCCCCCCCCCCCCCCCCCCCCCCCCCCCCCCCCCCCCCCCCCCCCCCCCCCCCCCCCCCCCCCCCCCCCCCCCCCCCCCCCCCCCCCCCCCCCCCCCCCCCCCCCCCCCCCCCCCCCCCCCCCCCCCCCCCCCCCCCCCCCCCCCCCCCCCCCCCCCCCCCCCCCCCCCCCCCCCCCCCCCCCCCCCCCCCCCCCCCCCCCCCCCCCCCCCCCCCCCCCCCCCCCCCCCCCCCCCCCCCCCCCCCCCCCCCCCCCCCCCCCCCCCCCCCCCCCCCCCCCCCCCCCCCCCCCCCCCCCCCCCCCCCCCCCCCCCCCCCCCCCCCCCCCCCCCCCCCCCCCCCCCCCCCCCCCCCCCCCCCCCCCCCCCCCCCCCCCCCCCCCCCCCCCCCCCCCCCCCCCCCCCCCCCCCCCCCCCCCCCCCCCCCCCCCCCCCCCCCCCCCCCCCCCCCCCCCCCCCCCCCCCCCCCCCCCCCCCCCCCCCCCCCCCCCCCCCCCCCCCCCCCCCCCCCCCCCCCCCCCCCCCCCCCCCCCCCCCCCCCCCCCCCCCCCCCCCCCCCCCCCCCCCCCCCCCCCCCCCCCCCCCCCCCCCCCCCCCCCCCCCCCCCCCCCCCCCCCCCCCCCCCCCCCCCCCCCCCCCCCCCCCCCCCCCCCCCCCCCCCCCCCCCCCCCCCCCCCCCCCCCCCCCCCCCCCCCCCCCCCCCCCCCCCCCCCCCCCCCCCCCCCCCCCCCCCCCCCCCCCCCCCCCCCCCCCCCCCCCCCCCCCCCCCCCCCCCCCCCCCCCCCCCCCCCCCCCCCCCCCCCCCCCCCCCCCCCCCCCCCCCCCCCCCCCCCCCCCCCCCCCCCCCCCCCCCCCCCCCCCCCCCCCCCCCCCCCCCCCCCCCCCCCCCCCCCCCCCCCCCCCCCCCCCCCCCCCCCCCCCCCCCCCCCCCCCCCCCCCCCCCCCCCCCCCCCCCCCCCCCCCCCCCCCCCCCCCCCCCCCCCCCCCCCCCCCCCCCCCCCCCCCCCCCCCCCCCCCCCCCCCCCCCCCCCCCCCCCCCCCCCCCCCCCCCCCCCCCCCCCCCCCCCCCCCCCCCCCCCCCCCCCCCCCCCCCCCCCCCCCCCCCCCCCCCCCCCCCCCCCCCCCCCCCCCCCCCCCCCCCCCCCCCCCCCCCCCCCCCCCCCCCCCCCCCCCCCCCCCCCCCCCCCCCCCCCCCCCCCCCCCCCCCCCCCCCCCCCCCCCCCCCCCCCCCCCCCCCCCCCCCCCCCCCCCCCCCCCCCCCCCCCCCCCCCCCCCCCCCCCCCCCCCCCCCCCCCCCCCCCCCCCCCCCCCCCCCCCCCCCCCCCCCCCCCCCCCCCCCCCCCCCCCCCCCCCCCCCCCCCCCCCCCCCCCCCCCCCCCCCCCCCCCCCCCCCCCCCCCCCCCCCCCCCCCCCCCCCCCCCCCCCCCCCCCCCCCCCCCCCCCCCCCCCCCCCCCCCCCCCCCCCCCCCCCCCCCCCCCCCCCCCCCCCCCCCCCCCCCCCCCCCCCCCCCCCCCCCCCCCCCCCCCCCCCCCCCCCCCCCCCCCCCCCCCCCCCCCCCCCCCCCCCCCCCCCCCCCCCCCCCCCCCCCCCCCCCCCCCCCCCCCCCCCCCCCCCCCCCCCCCCCCCCCCCCCCCCCCCCCCCCCCCCCCCCCCCCCCCCCCCCCCCCCCCCCCCCCCCCCCCCCCCCCCCCCCCCCCCCCCCCCCCCCCCCCCCCCCCCCCCCCCCCCCCCCCCCCCCCCCCCCCCCCCCCCCCCCCCCCCCCCCCCCCCCCCCCCCCCCCCCCCCCCCCCCCCCCCCCCCCCCCCCCCCCCCCCCCCCCCCCCCCCCCCCCCCCCCCCCCCCCCCCCCCCCCCCCCCCCCCCCCCCCCCCCCCCCCCCCCCCCCCCCCCCCCCCCCCCCCCCCCCCCCCCCCCCCCCCCCCCCCCCCCCCCCCCCCCCCCCCCCCCCCCCCCCCCCCCCCCCCCCCCCCCCCCCCCCCCCCCCCCCCCCCCCCCCCCCCCCCCCCCCCCCCCCCCCCCCCCCCCCCCCCCCCCCCCCCCCCCCCCCCCCCCCCCCCCCCCCCCCCCCCCCCCCCCCCCCCCCCCCCCCCCCCCCCCCCCCCCCCCCCCCCCCCCCCCCCCCCCCCCCCCCCCCCCCCCCCCCCCCCCCCCCCCCCCCCCCCCCCCCCCCCCCCCCCCCCCCCCCCCCCCCCCCCCCCCCCCCCCCCCCCCCCCCCCCCCCCCCCCCCCCCCCCCCCCCCCCCCCCCCCCCCCCCCCCCCCCCCCCCCCCCCCCCCCCCCCCCCCCCCCCCCCCCCCCCCCCCCCCCCCCCCCCCCCCCCCCCCCCCCCCCCCCCCCCCCCCCCCCCCCCCCCCCCCCCCCCCCCCCCCCCCCCCCCCCCCCCCCCCCCCCCCCCCCCCCCCCCCCCCCCCCCCCCCCCCCCCCCCCCCCCCCCCCCCCCCCCCCCCCCCCCCCCCCCCCCCCCCCCCCCCCCCCCCCCCCCCCCCCCCCCCCCCCCCCCCCCCCCCCCCCCCCCCCCCCTTAAGAATTTCAGATCTTGGTATTTTATTCAAACAGCAAGCAAAACAAAAGAAAATAAAATGACGCTCCAAGCAAAACACATATCATGTGGTGAATAAAAATATTGCTCCAAGTAAGGTTACCGATGAACGAAGACGAAAGAGGGGATGCCTTCCGGGGCATCCCCAAGCTTAGGCTCTTGGTTGTCCTTGAATATTACATTGGGGTTCCTTGGGCATCCCCTAGCTTAGGTTCTTGCCACTCCTTATTCCATAGTCCATCGAATCTTTACCCAAAACTTGAAAACTTCACAACACAAAACTCAACAGAAAACTCATAAGCTCCGTTAGTATAAGGAAATAAAATCACTACTTTTGGTACTGTTGTGAACTAATTCTTTATTTATTTTGGTGTAATATCTACTGTATTCCAAATTCTCTATGGTTCATACCTTCCGATACTACTCATAGATTCATCAAAATAAGCAAACAACACATAGAAAACAGAATCTGTCAAAAACAGAACAGTCTGTAGTAATCTGTAACTCTCTAATATTTCTGTAACTCCAAAAATTCTGAAATAAATTGGTGGACGTGAGGAATTTGTCTATTAATCTTCTACAAAAAGAATCAACTTAAAATCACTCTTATATCAGAAATGACATCTAATCTCGTGAGCACAAAGTTTCTGCTTTTTACAGCAAGATCACATTAACTTTCACCCAAGTCTTCCCAAAGGTTCTACTTGGCACTTTATTGAAACAAAATCTATAAAACATGATTACTACAGTAGCTTAATCACGTGGACACACAAAAACAGTAGGGGTAAATATTGGGTTGTCTCCCAACAAGCGCTTTTATTTAATGCCTTTCTAGCTAGGCATGATGATTTCAATGATGCTCACATAAAAGATAAGATTTGAAATATAAAGAGAGCATCATGAAGAATATAACTAGAACATTTAAGCCTAACCCACTTCCTATGCATAGGTATTTTGTGAGCAAACAACTTATGGGAACAAGAATCAACTAGCATAGGAAAGCAAAACAAGCATAGCTTCAAGATTTTCAACACATAGAGAGGAAACTTGATATTATTGCAATTCCTACAAGCATATGTTCCTCCTTCATAATAAATTTCAGTAGCATCATGAATGAATTGAACAATATAACTATCACATAAAGCACTATTTTCATGATGCACAAGCATATAAATTTCATTACTCTCCACATAAGAAAAATTCTTCTCATTCGGAATAGTGGGAGTAGCATAAGAAACTCGAATACTATAAATTGTTTCCACATTAAAAGAGTAATGTTCAGAAAAAGGGTAATCATAATCATGACACGTTTTATAAATATAATCATCACTACTTTTTATAGCATAAGTGTCATCACAATAATCATCATAAGTAGCAACTTTGTTCTCATCATAATCAATTGAAACCTCTTCCAAGATAGTGGAATCATTACTAAATAAAGTCATGACCTCTCCAAATCCACTTTCATAATTGTCACAATAAGATTCAACACCCTCCAAAATAGTGGGATCATTACTTCCTAAAGTTGAAACTCTTCCAAACCCACTTTCATTAATATAATCATCATAAATAGGAGGCATGCTATCATCATAATAAATTTGCCCATCAAAACTTGGGAGACTAAAAATATCATCTTCATTAAACATAGCATCCCCAAGCTTGGGCCTTTTCATATCATAAGCATAATCAGTCTCATCATTAATAGTATGGATAGCACCAATAGTATAACAATTATCATCATCACAATGAGTAATAGGAGCAACATCATTTGGAAGGGATACCTTTTTACCTTTGCTTCTTCGTCTTTTCTTTTTCTTCTTCGCATCATGTGTGGGTTTAATCCTCTTTTTGGAGCTCCTTATTAATGTGATTGGTTGAATAGAAAGCTCCTCCTCGTTACCTGATTCATCATAAGAAAGAATAGGAGGATATTGGGAAATCTCTTCCCTTTCATTAGTATTCTCTTCATACTCTATTTGTTTTCTTGTCTTTATGTAATTGGCAATATAAGGATTTTCAATGCAATTCACTACACAATACATATAAATTTCCTCTAGATCAAAATCAAGAACTTTATCCAAAACAAATTATGGAAGATCATTAGTTATACATTTCATTTGTTCATAACCTACAAGCAAACTAAGTTCCTTATGATGCGCAAGGGAAATCAAGTCATCACAATTTTTGGACACGATTCGATCATGAAACAATTTGCATTGGAGATTTAAATGATCACGTTCATTGCAAAGTTCACAAGGATGGCAAAGAAATTTTAAATTTTCAGCACAAGCATCTAGCCTCTCTTGCAACCATTTAGTTTCTAAATACTTATGCCTCTTGCAAAATCTATCTTCCCTATTTGGTGTGTGCTTGCAAGCTCTATGCACTCCACAAAAATTGACATGCTTATAAGAGATATTTTTATCATGACTAGTGCAATCATCATTAGTACTATGGATATTCAAAGAGTTCATACTAACAACATTGCAATCATGCTCGCCATTCAAAGATTGTATGCCAAACATTTTATTGCATTCTTCTTCTAACACTTTGGCACAATTATCGGAATCCTTATTTTCACGAAAGACATTAAAAAGATGCAGCATATGAGGCACCCTCAATTCCATTTTCTTTTTGTAGTTTTGTTTTATAAACTAACTAGTGATAAAACAAGAAACTAAAAGATTCAGTTGCAAGATCTAAAGATATACCTTCAAGCACTAACCTCCCCGGCAACGGCGCCAAAAAAGAGCTTGATGTCTACTACACAACCTTCTTCTTGTAGACGTTGTTGGGCCTCCAAGTGCAGAGGTTTGTAGGACAGTAGCAAATTTCCCTCAAGTGGATGACCTAAGGTTTATCAATCCGTGGGAGGCGTAGGATGAAGATGGTCTCTCTCAAACAACCCTGCAACCAAATAACAAAGAGTCTCTTGTGTCCCCAACACACCCAATACAATGGTAAATTGTATAGGTGCACTAGTTCGGTGAAGAGATGGTGATACAAGTGCAATATGTGTGGTAGGTATAGGTTTTTATAATCTGAAATTATAAAAACAGTAAGGTAACTAATGATAAAAGTGAGCGAAAACGGTATTGCAATGCGTCGAAACAAGGCCTAGGGTTCATACTTTCACTAGTGCAAGTTCTCTCAACAAGGATAACATAATTAGATCATATAACTATCCCTCAACATTCAACATAGAGTCACTCCAAAGTCACTAATAGCGGAGAACAAATGAAGAGATTATTGTTGGGTATGAAACCACCTCAAAGTTATTCTTTCCGATAAATCCATTGGGCTATTCCTATAAGTGTCACAAACAGCCCTAGAGTTCGTAGTAAAATAACACCTTAAGACACAAATCAACCAAAACCCTAATGTCACCTAGATACTCCAATGTCACCTCAAGTATCCGCAGGTATGATTATACGATATGCATCACACAATCTCAGATTCATCTATTCAACCAACACAAAGAACTTCAAAGAGTGCCCCAAAGTTTCTACCGGAGAGTCAAGACGAAAACGTGTGCCAACCCCTATGCATAGATTCCCAAGGTCATGGAACCCACAAGTTGATCACCAAAACATACATCAAGTGTTCTCAAATCCTTAAAGACTCAATCCGATAAGATAACTTCAAAGGAAAAACTTAATTCATCACAAGGAGATAGAGGGGGAGAAACATCATAAGATCCAACTATAGTAGCAAAGCTCGCGTTACATCAAGATCGTGCCACATCAAGATCACGAGAGAGAGAGAGAGAGAGAGATCAAACACATAGCTACTAATACATACCCTCAGCCCCGAGGGTGAACTACTCCCTCCTCGTCATGGAGAGCGCCGGGATGATGAAGATGGCCACCGGTGATGATTCCCCCCTCCGACAGGGTGCCGGAATAGGGTCCCGATTGGTTTTTGGTGGCTACAGAGGCTTGCGGCGGCGGAACTCCCGATCTAGGTTTCTTTTTGGGGGTTTCTGTATTTATAGGAATTTTTGGCATTGGTCTCACGTCAGGGGGGTCTGCGAGATATCCACGAGGCAGGGGGCGCGCCCAGGGGGTAGGGCGCGCCCTCCAAGGACCCCGAGAGGTGACGCACACAGGAGCTGGCCCGCGGGACAGAGCTTAGTCTCTTGGGTTTTACAATGCTGCAGGGACGGACCAGAGCATAGACGCCGTGCCAGTCCTTAATCACGAGGAGGTCGTAGGTAGGTTCGTGAGGGCGCATCGACATTCATGGTGGCGAAACATCAGACATGCAGGTTGAAATATTTTGGAAATTCATAAAGGCAGAGCCAGTTCTGACACCTGTGCAAAATGATACAGCTGGGGGGACGGGCCCTGGCAGCCTGAGGATGATGCAGCCCGAGGGGCACCCTCAATCTGAACAAACCAAAAAGTCACCTG
This sequence comes from Thinopyrum obtusiflorum, assembly GCA_036873465.1. Classification (NCBI taxonomy): domain Eukaryota; kingdom Viridiplantae; phylum Streptophyta; class Magnoliopsida; order Poales; family Poaceae; genus Thinopyrum; species Thinopyrum obtusiflorum. The sequence continues at coordinate 13,484 of JAAAWM010010797.1, read as the reverse complement.
GCACCATTGTTGTAGAAGTGTTGGGGTAGCTGAAGAAAATGTGCCACAGAAGTTGCTTCTCACGAGCTGGATGACTTCGGAGGCCTGGGGGATTCGCGAGGCCCGTCGGGCTCGCGAGGGTCTGAAACCTCCTCCAACATGACCGCCTGGCGCCTGGCCTCGTGAGACGCCATAGCACGCTACGCGAAGCGCTGGTACGAGGCACCCACGTTCAGCGGGCCAAACGGCATGCATACGTAGCTGCAGGGATAATCCCCACTCCAGCCGACACAGGACAGCCAGAAGAGGTCCTATGAAGCAGCCCTGTTGAGGCCCAGGATGTTGACGCAGACGCGTAGTTCGCTGCCCATGTCAGGGGCCGCAGCTGCACTCGGAGGCCATGCGGGGCAACGCTCGCCGCGCATGGCCCTTGCCTCCTGAAGCTCCTGGATTGCCTTGGTGATGAACTCTCGCACACCTGGCGCCTCACGCCGTGCGCCTCGCTTGCGGGGACACGCATCAAAGCACGGCTCCAAGTGGTACCCGAGCACCTCCTTCGTCGCACTGGTCAGGTCAGAGGCTCTCCAGACGGAAGCCCCCAAGCCCATCCCGAGGAAAGTGCCGGGCGTGCCTTCCTATGCGGGAGGAAGGGGCGCCCCAGTAGTGGGCGCAGAGCCTGAGGCACCGTTGGCAGGCACTCCAGCCTCCTGACGACTCTTGGGGAGGAGCTGCTTCTTCTTCTTCTTGGGGGTGGCCTCAGGAGGTAGGATGGCGCCCTCGTTGTCTGAGTTGTTAGCCGCCGCGGCTTGGTAAGCACGCTCGAGGGAGCACACCGCATCCTTCTCATCCCAGGCGACCGTGATGATGCCACCGCTCCCTGGCATCTTGAGGAAATTGTAGCCATGGTGGGTTGCCGCCATGAACTTGGAGAGGGCCGGATACTGATACGTCTCCAACATATCTATAATTTTTGATTGTTCCATGCTATTATATTATCTGTTTTGGATGTTTAATGGGCTTTACTATAAACTTTTATATTATTTTTGGGACTAACCTACTAACCCAAGGCCCAGTGCAAATTGCTGTTTTTTTGCCTATTTCAGTGTTTCGCAGAAAAGGAATATCAAACGGAGTCCAAACGGAATGAAACCTTCGGAAGAGTTATTTTTTGAACAAACGTGATCCAGAGGACTTGGAGTGGACGTCAAGAAATCAATGAGGAGGCCACGAGGCAGGGAGGCGTGCCTGCCCCCCCGGGCATGCCCCCACCCTCGTGGGCCCCTCGCAGCTCCACCGACCTACTTCTTCCTCCTATATATACCCATATACCCCGAAACCAACCAGGAGCACCACGAAACCCTATTTCCACCGACGCAACCTTCTGTACCCATGAGATCCCATCTTGGGGCCTTTTCCGGTGCTCCGCCGGAGGGGGAATTGATCACGGAGGGCTTCTACATCAACACCATGGCCTCTCCGATGATGTGTGAGTAGTTTACCACAGACCTTCGGGTCCATAGTTATTAACTAGATGGCTTCTTCTCTCTCTTTGGATCTCAATACAAAGTTCTCCTCGATCTTCTTGGAGATCTATTCAATGTAACTCTTTTTGCGGTGTGTTTGTCGAGATCTGATGAATTGTGGGTTTATGATCAAGATTATCTATGAACAATATTTGAATCTTCTCTGAATTCTTTTATGTATGATTGGTTATCTTTGCAAGTCTCTTCGAATTATCAGCTTGGTTTGGCCTACTAGATTGATCTTTCTTGCAATGGGAGAAGTGCTTAGCTTTGGGTTCAATCTTGCGTTGCTCGATCCTAGTACAGAAGGGGAAACGACACGTATTGTATTGTTGCCATCGAGGATAAAAAGATGGGGTTTATATCATATTGCTTGATTTTATCCCTCTACATCATGTCATCTTGCCTAATGCGTTACTCTGTTCTTATGAACTTAATACTCTAGATGCATGCTGGATAGCGGTCGATGTGTGGAGTAATAGTAGTAGATGCAGGCAGGAATCGGTCTACTTGTCGCGGTCTACTTTTCTATCAATTGCTCGACAATAATTTGTTCACCCACCGTAATACTTATGCTATCTTGAGAGAAGCCACTAGTGAAACCTATGGCCCCCGGGTCTATTTTCCATCATATTAATCTCCCGTCAACTAGCTATTTCTGTCGCCGTTTATTTTGCAATCTTTACTTTTAATCTTTATCATAAAAATACCAAAAATATTATCTTATCATCTCTATCAGATCTCACTTTTGCAAGTGGTTGTGAAGGGATTGACAACCCCTTTATCACGTTGGTTGCAAGGTTCTTATTTGTTTGTGTAGGTACGAGGGACTTGCGTGTGGCCTCCTACTGGATTGATACCTTGGTTCTCAAAAACCGAGGGAAATACTTACGCTACTTTGCTGCATCACCCTTTCCTCTTCAAGGGAAAACCAACGCATGCTCAAGAGGTAGCAAGAAGGATTTCTGGCGCCGTTGCCGGGGAGTCTACGCACAAGTCAAGACATACCAAGTACCCATCACAAACTCTTATCCCTCACATTACATTATTTGCCATTTGCCTCTCATTTTCCTCTCCCCCACTTCACCCTTGATGTTTTATTCGCCCTCTCTTTCCGTTCGCCTCTTTCCAGTTGTTTTTCTTGTGCCATGGCCGAATTAAAAAGGGCTAAGGGCTCTCTCCATGGTTTTAATACTTTGGATAGTCCCTCTGTCCTCTCTAAGCTCATAAATAATGATGCTATGGAAAGACCTACCGGGGTTATCAATGAGGGTTTGAATAATTTCGATGAAGATGATCCCAGAATTTTTTGTTATTTACTTGATGAGTCTTTGAAAGATGCTTGGGATAGGCTTTTAAGGATCCGAGCTAGCTATGTGCCCCAATATCAAATTGAGATATACCTAAAAAGCATTTATGTTGGGTTGCCCGCTTCATTCAAGCAAGTTTTAGATTCTATTTTTGAAGAGGGTTTTCTTGAAGGGGATCCCATAGATACCTATGAAAAGATGAAAACTATATTTGGGCACCCCATGAGTGAGAAAGTTGAATCCACCTCTCTTTTGTGCTTTTACCAAAACGAAATTATCAAAGAGATGAAGGCTAGCTTAGATGCATATTTCCGTAGCGTGCTTAATCTTTCTTCCACCATTAATGGCCACGTGCTTTCTCAAAAGAGAAAGATAAATGCTATAGATAATAAATTTTCTCTTTTCTTTCCCAACACCAAAGATGGCAAGACCTAGATCTATTCTTGCCTTTATGCCTAGCTAGGGGCGTTAAACGATAGCGCTTGTTGGGAGGCAACCCAATTTTATTTTTGTTTCTTGCTTTTTGGTTCTGTATAGTAATAAATAATTCATCTAGCCTCTGGTTAGATGTGTTTTAATGTTTTAATTAGTGTTTGTGCGAAGTAGAACCTTTGGGAAGACTTGGGTGAAGTCTTTTTGATCTTGCTGTAAAAAACAGAAACTTTAGCGCTCACGAGATTAGCTACAAATTTTTACTGGAGACTCCTATTTAGTTGATGCTTTTTGCAGATGATTAATAGATAAATTCCTCACGTCCAGAAATTTATTTTAGAATTTTTGGAGTTCAATAAGTATGCGTCTGATACAGATTACTACAGACTGTTCTGTGTTTGACAGATTCTGTTTTTCATGTGTTGTTTGCTTATTTTGATGAATCTATGGCTAGTATCGGAGGTTATGAACCATAGATAAGTTGGAATACAGTAGGTTTAACACCAATATAAATAAAGAATGAGTTAATTACAGTACCTTGAAGTGGTGTTTTCTTTTCTTTCGCTAACGGAGCTCATGAGATTTTCTGTTAAGTTTTGTGTTGTGAAGTTTTCAAGTTTTGGGTAAAAGATTTGATGGATTATGGAACAAGGAGTGAAAAGAGCCTAAGCTTGGGGATTCCCAAGGCACCCCAAGGTAAAATCCAAGGACAACCAAAAGCCTAAGCTTGGGGATGCCCCGGAAGGCATCCCCTCTTTTGTCTTCGTTCATCGGTAACTTTACTCGGAGCTATATTTTTATTCACCACATGATATGTGTTTTGCTTGGAGTGTCTTGTATGATTTGAGTCTTTGCTTTTTAGTTCACCACAATCATCCTTCCTGTACACACCTTTTGGGAGAGACACACATTAATCAGAATTTATTAGAATACTCTATGTGCTTCACTTATATCTTTTGAGCTAAACAATTTTGCTCTAGTGCTTCACTTCTATCTTTTAGAGCACGGTGGTGGTTATATTTTATAGAAATTATTGATCTCTCATGCTTCACTTATATTATTTTGAGAGTCTTTTAGAACAGCATGGTAGTTTGCCTTGGCTATAAATTTAGTCCTAATATGATGAACATCCAAGATGGATATAATAAAAACTTTCATATAAGTGCATTGAATACTAAGAGAAGTTTGCCCCCCCCCCCCCCCCCCCCCCCCCCCCCCCCCCCCCCCCCCCCCCCCCCCCCCCCCCCCCCCCCCCCCCCCCCCCCCCCCCCCCCCCCCCCCCCCCCCCCCCCCCCCCCCCCCCCCCCCCCCCCCCCCCCCCCCCCCCCCCCCCCCCCCCCCCCCCCCCCCCCCCCCCCCCCCCCCCCCCCCCCCCCCCCCCCCCCCCCCCCCCCCCCCCCCCCCCCCCCCCCCCCCCCCCCCCCCCCCCCCCCCCCCCCCCCCCCCCCCCCCCCCCCCCCCCCCCCCCCCCCCCCCCCCCCCCCCCCCCCCCCCCCCCCCCCCCCCCCCCCCCCCCCCCCCCCCCCCCCCCCCCCCCCCCCCCCCCCCCCCCCCCCCCCCCCCCCCCCCCCCCCCCCCCCCCCCCCCCCCCCCCCCCCCCCCCCCCCCCCCCCCCCCCCCCCCCCCCCCCCCCCCCCCCCCCCCCCCCCCCCCCCCCCCCCCCCCCCCCCCCCCCCCCCCCCCCCCCCCCCCCCCCCCCCCCCCCCCCCCCCCCCCCCCCCCCCCCCCCCCCCCCCCCCCCCCCCCCCCCCCCCCCCCCCCCCCCCCCCCCCCCCCCCCCCCCCCCCCCCCCCCCCCCCCCCCCCCCCCCCCCCCCCCCCCCCCCCCCCCCCCCCCCCCCCCCCCCCCCCCCCCCCCCCCCCCCCCCCCCCCCCCCCCCCCCCCCCCCCCCCCCCCCCCCCCCCCCCCCCCCCCCCCCCCCCCCCCCCCCCCCCCCCCCCCCCCCCCCCCCCCCCCCCCCCCCCCCCCCCCCCCCCCCCCCCCCCCCCCCCCCCCCCCCCCCCCCCCCCCCCCCCCCCCCCCCCCCCCCCCCCCCCCCCCCCCCCCCCCCCCCCCCCCCCCCCCCCCCCCCCCCCCCCCCCCCCCCCCCCCCCCCCCCCCCCCCCCCCCCCCCCCCCCCCCCCCCCCCCCCCCCCCCCCCCCCCCCCCCCCCCCCCCCCCCCCCCCCCCCCCCCCCCCCCCCCCCCCCCCCCCCCCCCCCCCCCCCCCCCCCCCCCCCCCCCCCCCCCCCCCCCCCCCCCCCCCCCCCCCCCCCCCCCCCCCCCCCCCCCCCCCCCCCCCCCCCCCCCCCCCCCCCCCCCCCCCCCCCCCCCCCCCCCCCCCCCCCCCCCCCCCCCCCCCCCCCCCCCCCCCCCCCCCCCCCCCCCCCCCCCCCCCCCCCCCCCCCCCCCCCCCCCCCCCCCCCCCCCCCCCCCCCCCCCCCCCCCCCCCCCCCCCCCCCCCCCCCCCCCCCCCCCCCCCCCCCCCCCCCCCCCCCCCCCCCCCCCCCCCCCCCCCCCCCCCCCCCCCCCCCCCCCCCCCCCCCCCCCCCCCCCCCCCCCCCCCCCCCCCCCCCCCCCCCCCCCCCCCCCCCCCCCCCCCCCCCCCCCCCCCCCCCCCCCCCCCCCCCCCCCCCCCCCCCCCCCCCCCCCCCCCCCCCCCCCCCCCCCCCCCCCCCCCCCCCCCCCCCCCCCCCCCCCCCCCCCCCCCCCCCCCCCCCCCCCCCCCCCCCCCCCCCCCCCCCCCCCCCCCCCCCCCCCCC
>JAAAWM010010797.1:0-2500 GCA_036873465.1 Thinopyrum obtusiflorum | reverse complement strand
CTAATAGCACTAGTGGCGGTCGAGGACGAGCGATGGTCTTTTCTTACCAATCTATCCCCCTAGGGACATGCATAGTACTTTGCTTCGAGGGCTAATAAACTTTTGCAATAAGTATATGAGTTCTTTATGAATAATGTGAGTCCATGGATTATACGCACTCTTACCTTTCCGCAATTTACTAGCCTCTATGGTACCGTGCATTGCCCTTTCTCACCTAGAGAGTCAGGGCAAACTTCGCAGGTGCATCCAAACCACGTGATATGATATGCTCTATCACACATAAGCCTTATTATATCTTCCTCAAAACAACAACCATACCTACCTATTATGCCCTTTCCATAGCCATTCCAAGATATATTGCCATGCAACTTCCACCGCTTCCTTTTTGATGACTTGAGCATTCATTGTGGGGGGGGGGGGGGGGGGGGGGGGGGGGGGGGGGGGGGGGGGGGGGGGGGGGGGGGGGGGTAATAATAAATCACTTATTATTTAAATATATTTATAACAAAATGCTCAACCCATGTTTATTTTTTGATAACATTGCTGCGCCCAACCCAACATTATAATTAGAACCAACCCAGCAAAATCGTGTATTTCGAGAAAGTGCAAATGGGCTGTAACTTTTTAGGAAAAAATGGGCCGCATGGACGCTATATTATTTGTTCAGCCAGCCCAGCAAATTCGTGTATTTCGAGAATGTGAAAATGGGCTGTAGTTTTTAAAAAATGGGCCGCATGGACGCTACATTATTTGTTCACCCAGCCCAGCAAATGAACTGTAATTCTTTAAAAAAATATCAAATGTACTGTAAATTCTAAAAAAATGGGTTGAATATGTGCCACATTTTTTGAGGCTGAAATGTGGGCCAATAGGTCGAAGCCAACGCAAGTCATTGTCAACTTAGTCAACAAATGATTCTGACATCGATAGCTGTTGGATTTACATCCAACGACCGGCATCCATCTTCAATCTCTCGTCTTCTTCCGGGGGGGGGGGGGGGGGGGGGGGGGGGGGGGGGGGGGGGGGGGGGGGGGGGGGGGGGGGGGGGGGGGGGGGGGGGGGGGGGGGGGGGGGGGGGGGGGGGGGGGGGGGGGGGGGGGGGGGGGGGGGGGGGGGGGGGGGGGGGGGGGGGGGGGGGGGGGGGGGGGGGGGGGGGGGGGGGGGGGGGGGGGGGGGGGGGGGGGGGGGGGGGGGGGGGGGGGGGGGGGGGGGGGGGGGGGGGGGGGGGGGGGGGGGGGGGGGGGGGGGGGGGGGGGGGGGGGGGGGGGGGGGGGGGGGGGGGGGGGGGGGGGGGGGGGGGGGGGGGGGGGGGGGGGGGGGGGGGGGGGGGGGGGGGGGGGGGGGGGGGGGGGGGGGGGGGGGGGGGGGGGGGGGGGGGGGGGGGGGGGGGGGGGGGGGGGGGGGGGGGGGGGGGGGGCAATTGATAGAATTGAGCATAGTTATGAGAATATCTAGGCATGATCATGTATATTGGCATCACGTCCACAACAAGTAGACCGACTCCTGCCTGCATCTACTACTATTACTCCACACATCGACCGCTATCCAGCATGCATCTAGAGTATTAAGTTCATAAGAACAGAGTAACGCATTAGGCAAGATGACATGATGTAGAGGGATAAACTCAAGCAATATGATATAAACCCCATCTTTTTATCCTCGATGGCAACAATACAATACGTGTCATTTCCCCTACTATCATTGGGATCGAGCACCGCATGATTGAACCCAAAGCTAAGCACTTCTCCCATTGCAAGAAAGATCAATCTAGTAGGCCAAACCAAACTGATAATTCGAAGAGACTTGCAAAGATAACAAATCATACATAAAAGAATTCAGAGAAGATTCAAATATTGTTCATAGATAATCTTGATCACAAACCCACAATTCATCGGATCTCGACAAACACACCACAAAAAGAGTTACATCGAATAGATCTCCAAGAGGATCGAGGAAAACTTTGTATTGAGATCCAAAGAGAGAGAAGAAGCCATCTAGCTAATAACTATGGACCCGAAGGTCTATGGTAAACTACTCACACATCATCGGAGAGGCTATGGTGTTGATGTAGAAGCCCTCCGTGATCAATGCCCCCTCCGGCGGAGCGCCGGAAAAGGCCCCAAGATGGGATCTCACGGGTACAGAAGGTTGCGGCGGTGGAAATAGGGTTTCGTGGTGCTCCTGGATGGTTTCGGGGTACGTAGGTATATATAGGAGGAAGAAGTAGGTCGGTGGAGCCACGAGGGGCCCATGAGGGTGGGGGCGCGCCCAGGGGGCAGGCGTGCCTCCCTGCCTCGTGGCCTCCTCGTTGATTTCTTGACGTCCACTCCAAGTCCTCTAGATCACGTTTGTTCCAAAAATCATGCTCCCGAAGGTTTCATTCCGTTTGGACTCCGTTTGATATTCCTTTTCTGTGAAACACTGAAATAGGCAAAAAAAACAGCAATTTGCACTAGGCCTTGGGTTAGTAGGTTAGTCCCAAAAATAATATAAAAGTGTA